>JAIXNV010000842.1:3878-14729 GCA_020917445.1 Riparia riparia
GGTTGTCCCTTCCTTCCCAGACAGTCCAGAGGCACACAAACACAAAAACAGTTACCCTCTTTTGCACTAAGAGATCTTTTGTGAAATTCTGAAGACAGAACCCTCAATTGAGTATGGGGTGCTTACCACTTAGGCGTGTGCAGTTTGCAGGAAATTCGAGTTGCCCCCCTTGCTTTCTAGCTCTGTTCAACCCTTTCGGGAATGACAGGCTAGGTGCGGCTGGAGCAAAACGTCCTTCCCCTATTACAGACTGCACACAACCCTGCAAACCCCTCTGTCTGTCAGAATCCTGTCCGTGACGCCAATTTAATGTCACGATCTGCTCGTAGAAGCGGGGGTCGTGATGGTTCGTTTTCTGATCTCAGAGTGCAAAACACAACACAGAGGGGATTTCAGCATTAAAACAAATGCACCTTTTATTGATTGACCATAGAAAATGCGATAGAGGGATTAAGAGTGAGAGAGAGAGAGAGCGAGGGAGATAGAGGAAAGGCGGGATATAGCTACCAAACGTGGAGACGGAGTCCTCGTGGTCCGGTCGATGGGTCCGCCTGTCACGTCGGGGAGAATTCCTCTCCAAATCTCTGGTTAACTCAGGGGTTTTTATTATAGTCCTCAGTCACGGGGGAAACAGGTAAATGTATTGAAGCTCCCGAGGGGGAACAGGTAGTTTATGTTCTTAGCAGTAAGCGAGAGCCATTGTCTTCTTGGTCCAATGATCACGCCTCCAGGCAAACCTCTCACTTTGGTTGAGTCAGCCCCAGCCCCCTATACTGGGGTTGTTGGGGTCTGATGTCTCAGTCCTTGAGAGGGGCTTCATATAGGGTTCTCAAGCTCAGTCCTTGGAAGGGGGTTTTGATCTCTGTCTGTCACGGTGGTTGCGGAGCAGATGAAGGATTTTCCGTGGGGGACCCCCAAAGTTACCCCAGAAAGTTCCCTTGGCCAAGAGGTGGGGAAATTCATAGGCTATTGTCATGAAGCAGGGAGCGTGAAGCAGATGTAATCTTCAGGTACAGAACTACCATTACACTGCTCAAAGCCAGTGTGCCGTGGCGTGGTGACACAGGAAAATGCTCCTACAGACGATTGGCAAGCATCCACCTCGAGCAGGCCAGAACTGCAGTGGGGTCCTCGGGGTCCTTATGACGATCGTGAGGCAAAATGAGGGGAACTTCAGACAGACTCTTACAGGGTCCCAGCAGCATTCCTGCCCCGGCCCACACGTGCCTCATGTCTGTGTCACACCCGCGGGTTTAGGATGGCCACCAGCCGGGATGTGTCCCAAGGAGGCCGGGCAGCCTCCTCCTGCTGCCCTGAGCCCGCAGAGCAGGGCAGCGCTTGCTGATGGCTTGAGCCGCTCCTAAAGATCCTGTTGGGCTGTCTTGCACGCCCGGGCCGAGGGAATCCTTTCAACCTGGGCCGCTTTGGGTGGGCTGAGGGCAGTCCCAGCGCAGGTGGCAGCATGTGCAAGGGCCTTTTGTTGACATGGCGCAGCATGGTCACCATGGAATGGAATGGGACAGCATGTCAGAGGGCCTTTGTGACACGTGGTGACATAGGTGCTGGCGGCTAGGCAGCCACGGCACAGTGCTCGGAGCACGCGACGGGACCGGACAGGATAGAGCGGTGTCGTGAGGAGCCCCCCCACAGCACACTCAGTTTTGTCTGACTCGGAGATTTTCCGAGGCATTATTCCTGCAGGAGACCTCGAGGCTGCATCACAGGGCTTGCTGACCCGTGGCCTTGCCGAGGCTTCTCTTCTGCAGGTGCCCTTGAGGGCAGAGCGTGGGAATTGGTGCCCCGGAGCTTTTCCGAGGCATCTCCCATCCCTGCTGCCCGGTGCCCTCGAGACCAGAGCACAATCCTGGACGAGGAGTCTCCTGTCATTGTGGCAGGAGCCCTCAAGACCAGACTGCAAGACTCTTGTACTCTTCCCAGTACTTGAGACTTGCAGGTGCCTTCCAGGCACAACTGCAGGACTTGCTGACTCGGAGGTTTTCCAAGCCATCTCTCCTGCAAGTATCCATGGATCCGATCACTGACATGGAGCAGAGACCCCCGAGAGTGTCCAACCTGGCCTGGATGGACCAAGTGGAGGAAGAAGGCCCTGGTGCTGCCCAAGCACCGGGGATGGAAGAGGTGCAGCAGTTCCAGCCACTGCAGGAGGGTGAGTGGCAGAGCTGGGCTCTCGCTGTGTATGCTTCTTTTCATCGGTTTTGCACTGTGCACAGCATATGTGTGTTTTTCACTTGTTCTAGCAGGCAAACATGCTCCTGCAGCATTTCTCTGCTTCTATAAGTGATTTCTGAGATTCTGATGCTAGGGTGTCTGTTTTCCATGTTTGCAACAAGTACAGCAAGTGGGTTGCTCTCTGCTTGCTTGGTTTTCATGTTACAAGCTGTATAGTTGAACTAGCTCTGCTTTGTGAGAACAGTGCGCACAGCTCTCGCTGTGTGCTTCTTTTCATCGGTTTTGCACTGTGCACAGCATATGTGTGTGTTTCACTTGTTCTAGCAAGCTAACAGGCTCCTGCAGCATTTCTCTGCTTCTAGCAGTGATTTCTGTGATTCTGATGCTAGTGTTATAAAGAAGTTCTATTCAAATAATCTAGTTTTAGCTTCTTAATTGTTAAGTAATTCCATTAAGTTTGTTAATGCTATCTCTGTATAAAGAATTTGCCTTATTACTGTTTTAATACTGATTTATCACCTTATTTACTTGTTTGTTAATTAAGAATTCACCTTATTACCTGTATCTCTGCTCCCATTTGCCGGATAGTGTCTGAATATGCAAATAAAAAGAACACTAGAATTCTGGGAACAACTCAAGAACAAGAGACTCTGAAAAGCAGGGAATCAAAGTAAAATCCAGGACTGTATTCACATTTTAGACTAGTGCAAGAGGTACGGGGGTCCGCCGAAGCAGCTTCATTTAGTCGCCGTGACCTGAGAAGGAGTCCCCCATGGCTGGATGACCCCTGATCAGCGAAGCAAAACGGACTCCCCGGCAAGGGAAAAAGCCCGTGAGGGGTGTGGGAGTCCCCAGCTTTGCTGTGAAGCGAAGCTGTGTGTACCTTCTCCTCCACATTGCCAAGGGAGCAAGCAAGCTCTCCCCCAAGGCCAAGCTTGATAATAAAGAAACATACAAAACAGCAAGTCTCTGACTCTCTCTTTTTTCCAGAACAATTTTTGGGGGCTCGTCCACGGGATCTGGCCACGCCTGAAGAGGGACTGAAGACGGGACGGCCGCTCACCCTTCAGACCTCTAGGACAGCTGGCCAAGCGGGAGCAGCCTGGGACCGGCAACGAGGAGGAGCACCGGACGGTGAGCATTCTGGCGGCGGGTAAAGGAGGCTTGCGACCGAGGGTATGAGAGAGTCGGGGGCCGGCAGCTCGGACCCCCAGACCTGAGTGTGGACCCCTCAGTACTGTGGTTTCAGACCCCCGCGAGGGGGCCGACCAGGAAAAGGGGAAAGTGAAAGAAACTGGTGAGTGAGGCGTCTCCTTAGGGGCAGAAAGACCCCTCCCCGGGCGTGCAGGGGAAAATAGAGTGTGAGTGGCACGCATTGGGGGCAGGTCCCTCCTCCTTAAAGGCTAGAGTAGCCTAGGAGGGTTTAGAGTCCCTGGAGGGGCGGGAAAACAGTACCAGGGTTAACAGGGTGTCCCCAGGCACTGCGGGTGCCGAGAGCTCATGAGAGTCCCTGCTTCCCAGTACTGAGCCAGACGCACCGGAGAGGTGCACCCTTTGCCACCTCCTTCCAATAGTCAAAGTTCTTTAGCCCCAGTTATAACCCCTTCAGATTCCCAAAACACCTCTTCCCTAGTCCCCCTTCCTCCCACTGTACCATCCTCTGTTTCTCCCCCTGCAGATTTTACTACCTCCCCCTCACCTACAGTAATTCCCCTGCCAACCCCTAATTGGGAGTTAACCAAAACCCCTACAGTCTCCTGTGAGTCATCCCATTCTCCTGGAAATCCCCAGGAATCCCTGACCCAGACAGTGTTATCAGTTAATAATGTGAGTGAGGGACCCTATTGTAACACCAGGTCAAAAGCCTTAAAGCCAGAAAGACTTTTTCCCCTCAGGGAAGTGCCTATGGGAGGAGTGATTAGAGGAGTGGGATTTGTAAATGCCCCATTAACAGCCTCTGAGGTAAGAGGATTTAAGAAAGAGTTAGGAAATTTAGTTGAAGATCCCATAGGTATTGCCACACAGGTAGACCAATTCCTTGGACCCAATGTTTATACATGGGGAGAGATAAATTCTACATTAAACATCTTGTTCTCCCCTGAGGAAATACGAATGATCAGAACAGCAAGTATCAGAATCTGGGAAAGAGAAAATAGGTTGGGGCCACCTGGAGATCATAAATTACCGATAGCTGACCCAGGGTGGGACCCAAATCGAGAAGAAGAAAGACAAAATATGAGAGACCATAGGTCCTTGATAGTAAGAGGCATAAGAGAATCTGTCCCCAGAGGGAATAATACTAAATTAGCTTTTGATGGGTCCCAAGAAAAAGATGAGACTCCTGCCACTTGGCTAAATCGATTAAAAAGAAATTTTCAATTATATTCAAGCATAGACCCTGATAGCCCTGAGGGACAAGTAATTCTAAAAGTGCAGTTTGTAACAAAGCCATGGCCAGATATACGGAGAAAATTAGAAAAAATTGAAGATTGGCAGGAGAAAAGTATTAATGAATTATTAAAAGAAGCCTTAAGAGTTTACCTGAGGAGAGAAGAAGAAAAAGCTAAAGCCTAGGCTCGCATTATGGTAGCTGTAGCAAGAGAAAGTACTGGAGTAGCAGAAAACCAGAGAAACTCCTCCTTGATGTCTAGTGAGGGAGGACCAAGACCCTCATTTAAAGAACCAAAGTCACCCATAGTACCACCGTGGGTAAATTTGAAAAGAAGTAACCCAGGAGATAATAAAACTTGTTATTACTGTGGTGACATAGGGCATTTGAAAAGGGACTGTAAGAAATTATCCCTTGATGAAGCTATTGCGAGGGAGCAAGATGCCCTGGAGAGGGTGCTGAAAGGGGAGGATTAGGGGTGTCAGAGGCTCTATAAAATAGGGGACCCAATAGAACAACAAGATGAGCCTCGAGTAAACTTTGATGTGGGGCCCCAAAGTGAAGAATATGAATTTTTAGTGGATACAGGAGCGGATAGGTCAAGTTTAAGGAAATTATCAACAGGGGTAACAATCGGGATAAAAACTTGTGAAGAGTTAGGGGCTGAAGGGAGGCCCTTTTGAGCATTAATAATTGAAGGAGTAGAGATTAAAGGGAACTCAAAGCACTGTGTAGCTGATTTTCTTTATTTACCACATACAGAAACCAATTTACTAGGCAGAGACTTACAAGTGGAGCTCGGGGTAGGAGTTATCCCAAAAGATGGAAAAATGGTTGTGCATATCATGAAACTGACCCAAGGGGATATACAAGAGATAAATCCAAAAGTGTGGGCTACAGAGGGAAAATATGGGTGTTTAGATATCCCTCCCATTAAGATAGAAATGCAAAAAATACCCCCACCATCAGAGTTAAGCAATACCCAATGTCACCAGAAGGAAAGAAAGGGCTAGCTTCAGGAATTGAGCATCTTTTTAAAGAAAATATCCTAGAACCCTGCATGTCCCCTCATAACACCCCTATACTGGCCATAAAGAAAGGTGAGGGAAAGTTCAGATTAGTCCAGGATTTGAGAGAAATAAATAAAAGAACTATTGCTTGACACCCAGTAGTACCTAACCCCTATACCTTGCTGAGTAAAATTCCAAGAGAGCATACCTGGTTCACAGTGATAGACTTAAAGGATGCTTTTTGGGCGTGTCCCCTAGCAGAAGAGTGTAGGGATTGGTTCGCCTTTGAATGGGAACATCCAGACAGGGGAAGAAAACAACAGCTAAGGTGGACGCGGTTACCGCAGGGATATACGGAATCGCCAAATATCTTCGGACAGGCCCTAGAGACATTATTAGAACAGTTTAGTCCCAAAGAAGGAGTTCAAATTTTGCAATACGTGGATGATTTATTAATATCAGGGGAGACAGAGAAAGAAGTTAAAGATGTAAGTATATAACTTCTAAATTTTCTTGGAGAAAAGGGGTTAAAAGTATCTCAAAGTAAACTACAGTTTGTGGAAACTGAAGTCACTTATTTAGGACACATAATCGGAAAGGGGAGTAAAAGGTTAAGCCCTGCAAGAATTTCAGGAATAGTGTCTATATCACCTCCAAAAACTAAGAGAGACATAAGGAAACTTCTAGGCCTGTTTGGATACTGTAAGCACTGGATAGATAAGTACACCCAAGGGGTTAAATTTCTTTATGATAAATTAATAGACCAGGAACCAATGAATTGGACAGAAAGTGACGAGAGGCAGCTACAGGATCTAAAAGAGAAATTATCCTCAGCACCAGTTTTAAGCTTACCAGATCTTAAAAAGGAGTTTGATTTGTCTGTAAACACTGAGGAAGGGATAGCATATGGAGTTTTCACCCAAAAATGGGGAGGATACTGAAAACCTGTAGCATTTTTATCAAAACTACTAGATCCAGTCGCCAGGGGATGGCCGGCTTGTCTCCAAGCAGTTGCAGCTGCAGCTATTTTGATAGAAGAGGCTCAAAAGTTAACAACAGGGAAAGATAAAGATACATACTCCACATGATTTGAAAACAATCTTAAGTCAAAGAGCTCAAAAGTGGCTCACAGATTCTAGAATCCTAAAATATGAAATTATACTAATAAATTCAGATAACCTAGAACTAACAACATCAAAAAGCTTAAATCCAGCCCAGTTTCTCTCTGGCGAGCCCACAGAAGAGATAGAACACCATTGCCTAGAACTCATTGATATGCAGACAAAAGTGAGAGAAGATTTAGAAGACACACCCCTTCCATATGGGAGAGTATTGTTCACAGATAGGTCATCCCGAGTGGTGGAAGGGAAAAGAACATCCGGATACTCTGTGGTTGAGGGAGAGAAAATGGAAGTCTTAGAAAAAGGGAAGTTACCAAGTAACTGGTCAGCACAGTGCTGTGAAATATGTGCACTAAAGAGAGGGCTAGACTTACTTAAAGATGACCGAGGGACCATTTACACAGACTCTAGATATGCCTTTGGTATCATGCACACGTTTGGGAAAATTTGGGAAGGATGGGGATATTTAAATTCAAAAGGGAAAAACTTAATTCACACAGAATTAATAAAGTCAGTGTTAAAATCTTTACCAAAACCAGTAGAAATTGCAGTAGTTCACATAAAAGGGCATCAAAAGGGAGATATGCCCGAGATAAGGGGAAACCAGTTAGCTGATAAAACAGCCAGAGAGGCAGCTTTAGAACCAGGAGAACCAGTAAAAATCCTCAAATTGGAGAAAATACCAAGAAAAGAAGAAGAGGAGATAGAGCAGGTGTTTAGAAAAAAAGAGCTGAAAGCAATAAATGAATTAGGATTACACCAGGGAGAACACAGAGTGTGGTTAACAGCTGACGGACGGAAATTCTTAAATAAAGCCCTGGACGGAAAAATACTTACAGAAATACATAATTTAACCCACTGGGGGACCCAGGGGTAATGTGACCATTTCCTAAGGGAAAACCTATGTATTGGAGTACACGAATTAGCAAAAACAGTTACTCAGGAATGTATAATATGTAGGAAAATAAAAAGTTATGAGAAAGACTGAGCCTGGAAGGAGGGAGTTAGCCTTAAGGCCCTTTCAGAATGTGCAAATTGATTTTACTGAGATGCCCCCTGTTCAAGGTTACAAACATTTGTTAGTGATCATAGCTCACCTTACCCATTGGGTAGAGGCATTCCCTACAAAAAAAGGAAACAGCAGAAGTAATAACAAAAATCATATTAGAAGATATCCTCCCTCGGTATGGGCTGATAAATAATATTGATTCAGATAGAGGAACACATTTCACAGCACAAATTCTACAAAAGGTAACACAAGCCTTGGGGATAAAATGGAGGTTACACACCCCATGGCATCCCCAAAGCTCAGGCAGAGTAGAAAGGATGAACAAGACCATTAAACAAGTACTGACTAAACTAATAGCAGAAACTCAACTAAATCGGCTTAAATGCTTACCCCTAGCATTATTACGAATCAGAACACAGCCACAAGCAGATCTAGGAGTGTCACCATATGAAATGTTATTTGGGCTTCCCTTTTTGTTATCTCCTTATAGTTCTAAAGACTACCTGGAAGGAGAGGAAGTCACTAGAAAATATTTAAAAACCATTGGACAAACCCTAGAAAATCTCAGAAAGAAAGGCTGTCTTCCTCAAACTTCCCCTTTGGATGCAAACGTGCATAGTATCAATCCTGGAGATTGGGTATTGATCAAAATGTGGACTAATACCCCGCTGACCCCGAGGTTTGAAGCTCCCTACCAAGTACTGTTAACAACTCACACAGCAGTGCGCACTAAGGAAAAAGGATGGAGCCACATCACCAGAGTTAAAGGGTCAGTACCCCCTCCTGGAGAGAACCTGAGTTCAGCACCCTCACAGGATGAAACCGAGTGGACAGTAACACCACACCGAAAGACTTGAAATTAACCTTTGAAAAGAAATAAGAGATAACAGAGACTGTGAAAACCTTTTGTTTCAGTTGCCTCTCCCATAATCAACAGACTCAAAAAAAGAGGGGGGGGGGGGCACAGTAAGGGTTAATTTATGTAAACCTATGTCAGTTTTTGTAAGTTGCAATTTAGATAAGTTTAAGTAATAGATATATTAAAAAGTATAAGGTGTTTGTGTTAATTTTAAAGATTGTTTAAGTTTTATAGGTAGCAATTTAAATAAGTTTAAGTAATAGATATATTAGAAGATTATAAGGGGGTTTTTTGTATTCATTTTAAATATGGTTTAAGTTTTATAAGTAGTGATTTAAATAAGTTTAAGTTTTCTTATATGTACATTTTAAAAGTTGTTTAAGTTCTATAAGTAGCAATTTAAACAAGTTCAAGTCATAAGATAAAAGAGTATAAGGTTTTTTTTTTAAGGAAAAAAAAATGGTGAATCTCCTACAGAACATTCTCTAAAGGCAACTAAATTAATAGGGAAGGGAAGTGGAAGCATGTAAGTGGGTTCTTTAGGAGACCTCTCCACTCCAAGAGGCAAGGTCGGGTGGAGCAAGAGATCCAGGAAGGATGGCCCATACCGGACTCTTGGGAGGGATCGTACTGGTGATGTTCATAAAGCACACCTATGAAACAAAAGCCTGTGCTAACTGCTACCATCCAGTGTACGATGGAGAGGATCTCAGATCCTTATGCAGGGTCCATACTAACGTGAACCCAAACTGCTTTGACCACTCCCAGGTGAATACTTGCCAAGAAGATGGAAAAGTTTATTGGACCACAAAAAACACAGCTAGTTATGCACAGCGCCTGTTTGGAGAATGTCCTATAGGAGATACTTGGTTATGCTTTAAAGCAGATCACAAAGGATTGAGAGATATAATAAAAGAAAAAGTGTTGACAACAAAATTTGAAAAAAGCCTAGACATCCCATCAGGAAAAAAACAGTTCATTGACTTAGTCAAAAGGATCAGTCAAGAATTAAATTTAACCGAGTGCTGGATATGTGGAGGTACACAAATGTCTGAAATATGGCCTCGGAAGGGAATTAGTTTAAGCCCTCTAGAAATTCTAAAATGGAAACAAACTGAGCAGAATACACAAAGTATAAGAACAAGAGGAAGAGAGAAGTGGCATCTCAAATCTAAAATCATTGGGGAAGAATGTATCATGAGGACAGGAACCAGGTATCAAACCCGTGTAGGAAAATTAATGTGTAAAAGGTATATAATAGTGATAAACTCAAGTGCTAAATGGGTTCCCAAAGGGCCTAACATGTATTGGTCAACTGACAACACGGAAAAGTGTATCTATAATGAGAGGTATGAATTATATGAATGTATTGACAAAGCTATAAATCCTTTTTGGGGAATAAAAGAACTGTCTCGATTTTGGCAACAGCCTTTCGAAACTAGGAAAGATTACTGGGAAGCTCCAAATCGCCTGTTCTGGATCTGTGGGGATACTGCTTATACAAGGTTAGGTTAGGAAGCTGTACAATAGGGATCATAAATCCAGCTTTCTTCCTATTACCCAAGAGATTAGGAGCACACCTGGGAGTCCCAGTATATGACAATCTGGGAAAAGTCGAACGAAAGAAAAGAGATACTTTAACAATTGGTGGAGACCAAAAATGGAAAGGAAAAATATGGACCCCAGAAGAAATCATTAAAACCTATGGACCAGCTACATGGGCACAGGTGTAGAGAGTGGTATTTGTCCCTGCTGCTGCTGTGGACTCCAGGACGGTGTATATAAACGTAGGCACGAGATCTCTGTGAAGTTAGGCTTTAAGAGAGGAGGTTTATTGTAAGGGATGTGAGGCCTTGCTCTGAGCCGCCAGACGCAGCTCGTGGCAAAGCCTGTGAGGTGGGGGTAGGGAATGGAAAGAGCAAAGAGAGTAGAGAGAGCAAAGAGGCCGGGCCCCCCCAGCAGCCCTCTGATAAGGGCTCCAGGTGGGCCGGAACAGGATCTGTGCCAATGGGGTTACAGATACCTGATACTTCAGGGGAGGGGTACAGGTATGGGATGAACCACTGGGGGGTGAGATAGGACATACCATTTGACCTCTGGGTCTGGCTGCAGGTGACCTCCAGCAGGTCATATAACTGTTTTCCTATACATCCAGTATCCAGTACATCTCAAACATCAAAACGTACTTTCAACTCTATCTCATTTACAGGTTTTACATTCTCAGGGTATAGGCAATCATATTTATAGGGTTTCTTGGCTTCATCCTCCCCAAC
>JAIXNV010000843.1:0-12052 GCA_020917445.1 Riparia riparia
CCCCCCCAGGACACGGCCCAGGGGCCTGGCGCTGCCGGCTCGTGCCCAGGGCTCCAGGTCGTGCGCTGCCCACTCCAGTCTGCTCCAAAAACCGCGATGGAAAACCCAGCCCAAGGTGCGGCTGCAGCCCGGCACTGCCAGGGGGTGAAAAATGGATGAGAGCCAGGCTGGGAGGAGAAGCGCTGGCTCTGCCCGGGGGGACAGCTCGCTGTGGCTGCGTCGGTGCTGGAGCGAACGGGTTTTTGCGGTTCAGTTTCTGGCTCACTGGAGCGTGGCCTGATTGAAGGCACAGAGGAAGGGCTGGGCCATCCCTGCACTGCCACGGCCTTTGGTTCGGTGAGGGAGCGCTGGGGGGTGAGAAGTGCTGCAGGAAAAGCTTTCAGGGAATGTGTGCTGCAGGGACCAGGACCCCTCACCTGCCTCCCCTGCACCCTTTGCCGCTGCCGAATCCCCTTCTGGGCTGGCAGAGGTGCTCTGGCCGTGCCTGGCCAGCCCTGCTCCCCTCTCCCGGAGGCTGAGGCACAGCCACGTGCTGGCAGGAGCGCTCCGTGAGTAGCAGAAGATGCTCAAGTAGGTGGCGAGCCCCGCTTTAAAACCCCTCACAGCCACGGCACAGAGCATCGAGCGCAGCGCAGACGCAAGCAGAGTGTCGTCGTAGCTCCTGCGTTTTCCTTTCCTGCCCAGGTCGTTCTGCCCTGAATGGAAACCAGAGAGCTCTTTATCCTCGCGTCCTTCTCTCCACGGCTCTTCTTCCCTCAAGTGAAAGACCCGAAAATCCTCGAGCGGTGGTGAAATGCAGTTACAATGGAGTGAGAGGCATTTGACTGGGGGGTTGATCCCAGCAGCAAAGCCATTTCCTGCATTGTGCAGCTCTAAAGGAGCCTGGGCTGTGTGCTGAGCACTGAGCTGCCTGCACAGACGGCTCTTGGCACACGTGCACTCTGTGGCAGGAGGATCCCGGCGTGCTGGAGCCGGAGCCGTCCTCTGCACGCTCTTGAGAAGGGCCCTGCTGCTCCTGGCAGGACCCAGGGCGGCTCAGCTTTGTGCAGGTCCTTCCAGCGCCCCTCGGGGATTCATGGAAATTTCACACTCATCGGCTGCAAAAATGGTGTCTGAAATTTCCGCTGCTCTCAGAGCTGTAATAATTTATCCCTACATTTCCCCCCAGGAGCAGGGGGGCAGAGCCACCACCCCCGGCAGCAGCAGCTCCCTCATCTCCTGTCTTCAGATTTTTCTTTTTATTTTTTTGGACAGGTACAAATATCACTAACAGCCCCCAGAGCCTGCTGCCCCCTTTTCTGTCCCTGCCAGGGAGATGATGGGAACTCATCCAACCAGAGCTCCAGGAGCAGGATTCCTCCTCCCTCACCTCTGCTCCCACTGCTGCAGGGGCACAGCTCCCACGCCCAGGCTGTTAGCTCAGCTTAAACGGAACGGCGTAGCCAAAGAAAATCGATGCTAAAACCTCTTTTGCCTAATAATGCGGTGATCTTTTCCAGCGAGGGGAAGACCCCGTTCGGAACACGCAGCAACACGACCTGCTCCTCTCCATCCCTGCTCTGCCTCCCGCTGGGTTTGTGCAGCTCAGGGCAGGGGCTGTGCCGTGAGCTCTGCCTACGGGGGCCGTGTCGTTTGATGCTAATTTGAGGTAATGAATTAAACTTAAAAGTCGTAATCTCCAGTTCTGCAGCCTCTCATCTGCGGCTTCCAAGATTTACAGAAGGTTTAGCGCGAGCTAATTCCTCGTGAGAGCTTGTTCTTGTGATTAGCAGTGATGAAGGGAAATGCCACCTGATTATTTCATAACTCTCAGAAATGCAAAGAGATGATTTTTTTCCCCCCATTTGTATCCCTGCCTGCTATAAAAGGGAAGCTGCAGCAAAACTGTGGGGGAAGAGCAGGAAAACCGTCCCAGTTTTGTGTCTGGCATTGAGCTCCAGCATCCCTTTCCTGAGCAGTGTTGCTGCCCACTGTTGTCTTATTCTTTCAGCCTTCTGATTGCATTTTTGTAGTGGAGTCTCTCACACATGTAACATAAACAAAGTGATTGTTTTCGCATTCCTCCCCCTCGGAGGGACGATTGATAAACTCTTAGTTTGACCAGTGGGGTCAGAGACAACCTCATTCTCCAAACCCTGCTCATTGTCCAGGATCTGTCGAAATCAAGGTCAAAAATAAACCTCCCTTCTCTTTGCCCTGACCACAGACCGTGTGAGTATCATCCTTTTCGTGTCCTCTGGTGACGCCCCACCGCTGCCTTGGGCTGAGGTGATGGCTCTGCTGGCATCATCCATCCCCCAGGCTGTGTCCCTGGTGCCACCAGGGGTGCGTGTCCCTGCTGAGCCCTGCCATGACCCTTGCAAGTCCAAGGTCTCAGCTCAAAGGCCTGAACAACTCAAAATCTTAAAATGGAGCGAGTGCCTGGCTGGGCAGAGAGGAGCTTTGTTTCTTGCTGGCGTTTTGTGAGGGGCTCCTTGGCATCCTGTGAAATGCAAAGGTTTGGCGCTGCAGACCCAGGAGGAGCTGCACTTCTGGATGTAATTCATAATAATCATGGCAACATATGGCAAGTGACATTTCGAAGCATCTAAACCTCACCGAGGCACAGGTAAGCTTCCTAATGTACAATACCCAGCCTGGTGGCATGGAAAATGTGAGAAAGACAGCAAACCCCACACTGACAATGCCGGGAGTTAGAAGAGAGTCCCTGGAAGATGATTCAGTCGATGATATCGAAGTTCCCAAATTTAAGTGTCTGAGAGTGCGCTCTCCTGACAGCCGAACACTTCCTCCAAGTCTCATCATCTTGGAACAAATTAAAGGCAAACAGGAATTCATCAAAGGGAGCAGTCTCAATTGTTACAGCAAATTGACTTTAGATTATTTCTGGAGATGGAGTGAGGACGGGGCAGCAGCTCCCTGAGCAGGGGGTGAGCACGAGCAAGGGGGCATCGACCCCGAGGGAGGGACGGCTTCAGGGCCACTGCTGTGACATCCCTGTGGCACTCACCAGCTCCCCTCGGCCCCCCGAGGGAGCTGGCACCCTGCCTGGTCCCCGAGACAGCTGTGCCAGGTCCCTGGACACTGCCTGAGGCACACCCCAGAGCAGGTTCCTCCCTCAGGGGCGTCCGCGGCGCTCTCCTCCTCGCTGGGTGTCCCCAGCACTGCCCAGCGCAGCCGAGCGCCCCTGAGCTCCTGTCTCCTGCTCCAGGGACCCCTGCGAGGTGTCTGTGTGTGTCTGTGTGAGTGTGTGTGTGAGTGTGTGTCCGTGTGTCTGTGTGTGTGTCCGTGTGTCTGTGTGTGTGTCTGTGTGTCTGTGTGAGTGTGTGTGTGTGTGTGTGTGTGTGTGTCTGTGTGTCCATGTGTCCATGTGTCTGTGTGTCTGTGTATGTGTCTGTGTGTGTGTGTGTGTCCGTGTGTCCGTGTGTCTGTGTGTCTGTGTGTCCGTGTGTGTGTGTCCATGTGTCTGTCCGTGTGTCTGTGTGTCTGTGTGTCTGTCCGTGTGTCCGTGTGTCCGTGTGTGTGTGTCTGTGTGTCTGTGTGTGTGTGTGTCCGTGTGTCCGTGTGTCCATGTGTCCGTGTGTGTGTGTGTCCGTGTGTCCGTGTGTCTGTGCGTCTGTGTGTGTCTGTGTGTGTGTGTGTCTGTGCGTCTGTGCATGTGTCTGTCCCTGTGTCTGTCCATCTGTCCCTGTGTCTGTCCCTGTGTCTGTCCCTGTGTCAGTCCCTGTGTCTGTCCATGTGTCTGTCCCTCTGTCTATCCCTCTGTCTGTCTGTCTGTCCGTCCGTGCCCCTGCCTGCCCGTGCAGCTCTCCTCCCCTCCTCTCCCCGTTACCGTGGCTCAGCGAGGGCGCAGCGAGCCGCGGCTTCTCACCGTTACCGCCCAGAAAAGAGAGGGTGAGAAACCACAGACGGGCAGAAACAAACCCTGCAGAATCATCAACAGCTACCAGAGGTGGGGGGACAGAAAAAAAACAAATAAACAAGAGGTTTTTTACTGTGATTGTGCCGAAAATCCATAAAGCCCCAGTACAAGGCAGCGCTGCAGATAACGAGCAGATGATATCAGTTTTCATGGAACACACTGTTAGGCAGGCGGAACGCTCTCGGAGGCTGTGATGGTGCATCATAAAGTTTAAGTTAATGTTGTTGGTGAGGAGATTTAAATAAAACCTAAATGCTGACGTTTTGATGGTTATTATTTATTCGATAGCCAGAGATGTCAAACCTTGTTGTCCTCGGTTTTCCAAGGAAGAGAAGCTCCAGGCAGAGCGGGCCTGGAGTGGTGGATAGCTGTTAGATCCCACACCTCAGCACAGCGCCAGGTGGATATTCTCCCAGAAACAGGCTTGAGGACAGCCACAGAGGCGCTGCCTTTGACAGAGAAAACTCCTGGAGCAGAAACATCCATGTGCTCCCCTCCGACTTGCAGCCTGCCTGGCCACGTGCTCCCCGGGAGCACCCCTGAAGCAGCCACAGGGATCCCCACAAATCCATCCTGCTCCCACCTCGGGATGCCAGGGGCACCCACAGGACAGGCTTGTGGCCGCAGGGCTCAGCCTGCAAAGCCAGCTCAGTGCCACGCCGGGACAGAAGGTGACCCAGAGCAGCCAACCCTCGCCCCGCACCTCGCTCACTGGGGCAACAGGAGAAATTGCTGGGGGTTTGAAGTCAGATGGTTTCGCTCTGCCCGTGGAAACGCTGCTGTTTGCTCCCCACGGGATGTTCCTGCCAAGTGCAGGCGGTTGCAGAGCGCTCACTCTTCTGCTAATTGCAAAGCTAATTGTTCTTACTGCAGAACCCATTACAGTGTATCGTTACACCGCAGTTAACGAGATGTTTGGATTAAATGCCTCACTAAAAGTCAATAAAAAGAAATTTGCTTGACTATTCCTTTAATTTTTCAGATGCAGCGTTAATTCACTGTTAATTCTCCCCAAAGGCCTGGATTCATTAAAACGCTTAACACAGGACTAATAAATGCATATATATTGTGCAAAGGCACTAAGGCAGAACCCCAGAGCAGTGAGCACAGGGGATCAGAACCCCAGAGTAGGGATCAGAACCCCAGAACAAGGATCAGAACCCCAGAGCAGGGATCAGAACCCCAGAGCAGTGAGCACAGGGGATCAGAACCCCAGAGCAGGGATCAGAACCCCAGAGCTGGGATTACAGGGGATCAGAACCCCAGAGCTGGGATCAGAACCCCAAAGCAGTGAGCACAGGGGATCAGAACCCCAGAGCAGGGATCAGAACCCCAGAGCAGTTATCAGAATCTCGTAACTGGGAGCACAAGGCATCAGGAGGACACTGCACAGTGCAGATGTCAGATGGACACACAGCCACCCCCCAGAATGACCCCAATGACACCATCAGGCCACTCCTGTCCCCTGGCAGGGCAGGGCAGTGTCACACTCTGCACTACAGCTGGGGAGAAGGACGGCCTGGAGAAAACACCCCTAAAAGTAGGGGAGACATTGCACGGGGAGAGGGTTCACCAGCCTTGCCAGGACTCACTGTGAAGGGTCCCTGGGGACCAGCAGGAGGTGACAGTGCAGTGGGGACGTGGTGCACTGGGAATCTCCATCCCTGGGCTGGTCTGGCTCTCAGCATGTGCCAGCACAGCTGGGAGCCACAGGACAGGTCAGGGGCTGCTCACCTGGCCGGGGTCTGTGGCGTGTGCTCCTTCACTGCAATCACCATTTCTCTGGGTTTACTCGCGTTTTCCTGCAGTTTCTGCCTCTCGGGACACAACGAAGTGCACCAGGAGCATCTCATCCAAAATTAGATGGAGGAGCTCCCAGTGCTTTCAGAAAGGATCCCAAGCATCTGAATTCCGAGCAGGAAAATCTCCTTTCAGCTGTAATGAACTACAAAGGAGGAATAAACACCTTTTATACCGGCTTGTCTTACAAAAACCCCACCCTGCTTCCTTTGTCTCGTTGCTGTGTGTGCTCCGTGGGACGCTGCCCTCGGGTTTTCCCTGCTGCTGGAGTCATTCAGAGAACAGCCACACACTGGCCAGCCTCGAGGAGCTTCAGGCCAGGTGGACAGGGGTGGGCGAGGGTTTTCTGCGCAAGAAGCATTTCCAAGGGCAGAAGCGAAACAATCTGGTGAACACCGAGGAAATTTCACATTGAGCGAAGGTGTAAAGGAAATCCTTTAGTCTCACTTCCCGCTTCGCCTGGCACGGGCTCCTGACATGCTGCCAAGCGAGATAAGGCAGAACACGACGCCTTTAACTGCGAGCAGGGCAGGGAGAAGCTGAAAAGCAGAATAAAGGGGCAGCCACACTCCTACTGCCTGAGCCTGGGCTGCTCCCGATGGCTCCATCAGATATCCCGAGCACAGAGAGAGAGGGGAGGACCTCTGGTGTCACCGATTCTGTTTCCAGAAAGGTGTTTCTGCTGCCTTTGAACATTTGCCACGCACCAGCCTTCCCACAGCTCACTCAGCAGGGCTGCACCGAGTGTCCCCTGCCGCTGCCGCTGTCGCTGTCGCTGTCACAGTGGGGCTGCCCCATTGCTGAGGCTCTGCTGTCCCCCCCCCAGCTCCCACCAGTGCCCTGACCCTCCTCGGGCTGTTCTGGGCTCCTTTGTTCTTCGCTGCCCTTCTCCAAGCGCTCCTAAGGAAGAAGGACGCCGCAGCTCGGCGCCAGCCAGGGCCACGAGCAGAGCTGGGGCTGCTTCAGAGGGAGCTGGGGGATGAAGAAGGTGGCAGGAATGATGAAAGGCACGGCACCAGATGGGATTTAACGGCAGCTCAGAGCCATCACCTAGATCAGACGGACGCAGCGCCTCCGGCAGTCGGCCGTGCGCACACAGGGTGAACCCCCGCTGCAGAGCCGGGTGCCAGCGGTGGGTGCCAGCTGTGGGTGCCCTGCCAGGCACCAGCATCCCCAGGAATCCCCTTGTGGAGGTCCCAAAGGATGCTGACAGGGGAGGAAGCCCCGGAGGAGTCCCCTGGCAGAGGGACTCTGCTGCGCCGCTCCCGTTCCCCGCAGCCACGCCATCCATCCTTATCGCGCTGCCAAGAAAAAAGCTCCTCTTCCCTGGGACTAATGCTCAGTCTCATTAAGAGCGGGGCTGGATTGCTAAATTTTTAACCAGGGGAAGCTCCCCTGTCCATTACTGCCTTCCTCCCGTGTTTATTAAAGCAATAACTTTGGGTTTTTTTAAAGGGACATGTTTCCCCTGAGCTCTCTCACGCTTTGGTGTCCTAATTAAAAAATATAAATTAGAGATTGAGCAGGTTCTCGTGCTTCAAAGGAACGTAAATTGTGTGGCTTGAAATCCTGGGGAAAGTCTGAGCACAAAACGCTCCGAGGTGGCTCTGCAGAAAATGGTGCCTGGGATGAGAGGAGGAGGAGGATGGAGCAGTGCATTGAGGCCCCCACTCACAGTTCTGTGCACTTTGGGGAAGTTCGGATTGAAATTTCATCCCCTCTTTCTTCCACAGAGCAGAGGGGCCCTGCAGGCTGCTCCTGTGTCACCACATCCTTCCATGCCCTGCTCCACATCCCTGCCTTGGAGTTTTTCATCCCAAATCCGAGGGCCAAGGAGGAATCTGGGCTGCAGATGAGGCAGGGACTGATGAGGTGACTTTCCTTTGTGCTCTGCTGGCTTTCCTGCCCTGGATTTTGCCTGAATCCACTCCTGCAAACCCAGAAAAACGAAGAAATGGGGAATTCCGGAGGTTTGATACAAAGCCGTATTTCTCCTGAGGTTCCCATATATTTTTATGGGCACACCCACACATATCCATGTGCACATGAACCCTGCACCCCCTGGTCCCTGGCAGCCCCACCCAGGCCAGCAGCTCATCCATAAACATCACACACATCCACCTTCGGCTGAGAGACGTGGCCGGACTTTGCTCTGTTATCTTTCCGTTTCCATGGCAATGAAAGTAGCTGCTGATAATGGCTATTTCCGAAGCACTTCGAGGTTTGGTAATTTTAGCAGCTTTATAGCACAGACTTCAAATGCTCGGAGTCGCCCGGGGTCACTCTGCCTCGGGCTTTGAGTTGGGAGTGGATGTGAGCAGGTCCTGGAATCCGGGGAAGCTTTTTCTGGTTATCCTTAGCTTATTCCTCGTGCTCCTGTTCCCCAGGGATCCACAGGACTCTGCTCAGCCCCAGGCAGCTTTTGGGACCGGTGCTGCTCGTGGTGTTGGTGTGGCTGCAGGAAGCTGTCAGCTCACTCAGCACCTGAGCCTGCCTCACAAACAGCAGCTGAATTAATTATTGGCATAAAAAAAAGGAACGGTGCCCCACGTTCCCCAAAGCCTGTGATGCAGGGGGGTACAAGCAATGCCCAGGTAATGCACCAGAGGATGAATCCCAGCTCTGCCTGGATCATCCAAACCGCCCCTGGTTCTGTGCCCGCTCCCTGCTGCTCTGGAGCCGCACCTCTCCTCACGGTGAGCTGCCACCGGGAGCCTGTGCAGAGCCTGAGCTGCTTTTCGGCTGTGCTGCCCTTTGGCAGCCCCGGGATTCTCCAGGGGAGCACTGGCCCAGCACCCTGCTCCTCCCCTGGGCTGTGCTGGGGCTGTGCCTCACCCACCCCTCCTGAGGCTTCACTGCACAGACCCCCAGCCCCGGAAGAAACGCTGCTGGCAGGAGGAAATGTTCTGCTTTTCCCACATTTTCAGTGCCTAGTTATGAGATTTAGAGGCAGTTCCGCTCCTGGAGCGGGTGGGTGCTCTGGCAGGGATGCCTCAGGATTTTAGCTCTTATATTCTTCATCTGTTTGTAACCCTGCAGTTGTTTCGTGTGTCACTCCAAACTCCACACACAGCGGGAGCTGCTGCTTCCCCATTTTGCTCACACACAACAATTCCTCTCCAGGCTGGGCATCAAGGACACCTCACTGCCTCGGGCCTGAGAGATGGGAACAAAAGTGAGTTGGGGGCAGCAAACTTGGGGTGAATGACTTCATTAGCTGAGGCTGTAATTGGAGGATGAACCCCCAATATGGGACCAAACTTATCAAAGTGTGAAACCTGTGACCATTGTCCATTTTGGGTGCAGCCCCTGGAGGGCTTTGTCTGCCCTGGATGTACCTGAGGACCCTTCAATAAACACAACTGCTTTTTATCCCCTTCATTTTGTCTGTTTTTAGGTAGCCATGAAAAGGCATCAGCACAGCCTCGCTCGCCCCTTGCTGTCCCTGGGGACAGCCCAGAGCCCTCACCCTGGCGGCAATAACCCAATCTCCAGATGTGCCCAGCATCATCCCGACCTGCGGGGTCACACTGCTCCCGCTCTCCCTGAGCCAGCCTTTAACGTGGAGCGTGAAACTTCTAATTCAGTGTCATATCAAATAATAGCTGTCGTGTTCAAACTGTTGCTCGTATTAGTCAAACAATCGCAGATCAGAGCCAGAGGCTCCTCGTCTCTCTCATTACCGCTGACTCGCAATTAATATTCATGAAGCGGGAGGGATTTTTCTCTTTTAAAGGGAATTTTCTGCTGTCCTTCGGATTCTCAGACACACGGGCTGCAATATTTATAGGCTTTCCTTCACCTTCACTCGGAGAGAGCAAAGCTTTTCGTCTGACAGATTTATAACTTTCGTCTGTGGGGACAGAAAGGAAGCTGAGCACGGTGAGGGATGGCAGAGAGCTGGGATGGGGAGAGGGAAACCCACGGGCAGGGACAGGCACCAGCAGTGAGAGGCTCTGGCAGCAGTGGACAGCTGGAATTCACGGGCTCATTTCCACAAGGCACACTGGAAATGCCCCTGGGATCTGAGGAAGGCAAAACAAACTGCTTTTTGGAGCTTTTTATTTGGAAAAAAAAAAAAACCCAACCAAAATTTCCCCTCCCTTCAGTGAAAATGTTCGTAATTTCCCATTGTGAAACCGTTGCGATTTATTCACAATATTCCTGACTATCTCGTTGTGAAACTGAAATTAAAATATCCCACTAGACTCTGGCGGAAACCTTTGCATAAACGCGATCGGATTTTCCCACAGTAACAAGTCCCCCAGGTAAAATACATCAGAGGAGAAAATGTTTCAAAATAACTGTTCCCAATTAAAACTTCGCCCGGGTTTGCACTCCCCAAGTTTTCTCTTTTTTTCCAGCGTGATAAGCATAAAAATGACACTTGCCCAGTCCAACACCAATTGCTCCCCAAAACGGCAGAGCAGGAGCCACACTCCACACCCCGTGTGAGATGCTGAGCTGGAATGACCAAACCCCCTCCTGTCATTCCCCACTTCGTTATTCCCTCGCATTTTGAAATTAATATCAACAAAACACACATTAGAATTGCAGAAATCGCGGAAATGTCAAACATCTCTCACTCGCTTTGGTGAGAACTTTGTCAAGTACCAAATGCAAATGTGCAGCTGGTGCCTCTGACATTTTGGTTCCTTTGCTGGCACAGGCTAATCAATTCAGTTTCTAATTTTAATTTTATCAGCAGCAAATCTGTTGGATTTTTCAGGCTCTGATGTAGGCCAATTAATTTCTAATCAAATTACCTGGGCTGTGATAGGCTTTGCCTGCGCTCTGGCCAGCACCAGGAATCACAGCCCCAGGTCTGCGCCCCCGACCTTCCCATGGCAGCTGGGGTGAGCCAGGTCCTGATCCCACTCCTGCTCCTGCTCCTGAGGATGCAGAAATTAACCCTCTAATCACACAATCACTGGGCTGGAAGAGATCTCCAAGATCATCGAGTCCAACCCAGCCCTGACAGCTGCACTAAACCACGGCACCCAGTGCCACATCCAATCTTCCTTTAAACACATCCAGGGATGGTGACTGCACCACAGCCCCAGGCAGAGCATTCCAGGACTTTAGCACCCTTTCTGTAGAAAACTTCTTCCTAATGTCCAACCTGTATTTCCCTTGGTGCAGCTTAAGGTCCTCTGGTTCTGCCAGTGCTGCCTGGAGAAAGAGCCCAACCCCAGCTGTCACAGCCACTTCTCAGGGAGCTGTGGAGAGGGATGAGGTCACACCTGAGTCTCCTTTTCTCCAGGCTGAACATCCCCAGCTTTAGGGGTGGGCTAGGGGCAGGGGAGCCCCCTGCTCACCTCCTGCAGCCCCAGCCCTCACCGTCCCCCTGGTGTGACCTGAGTCCTTCCCTTGTGTTCCACTGGACATGTCCTTGGTCCCATCCCTCCTCCTTCCCGCCCACAGCGTTGGAAATGAAGCCCCATTTTCTGCTGGGAAGGGAGAAGCGGCTCCCAGCCCAGTCGGGCACTCGCTGCTGGGAAATTTTCCTTGTCACACAAAGTGTCTGAGTGTCCAGACCTGCTCAAACAGAGAACAGAACTGGAAACAAGGCTCCTTTTGGTGTCTCCTCATCTGTAATTCAGCTGCTGGTTTTAAAAGCCATCCTGCGATGTCCAGACTGAGTTTGTGTTTATTGCCGTTTTAATTTGTTAAGCTTTTCATTTTTTTTTTTTGGTAAATTTTCTCCTGCCTTTCTCTGACCCGGGGTGTCATTAGCGCAGCAATTAACCAACCTGGTGACCGAACACGTGTGATGAGCAGTCACTGCATGCCAGCACTGACTGGTTTCCAGCTCCAACAGGCGCAGCCATGGCTGGGTGTGCGCAGATTTGCACACGCACACACCTCGGAGCCTGATTGGCGACTTGGGCTGAATCACAAGGCAAAGCTCCATTTATTAGCTTAAAGAGCCCTTCAAAAGAAACAACCTTAAACATCAATATTAGCACCTAAAAGAAGCATTTCCTTGAAAAAAATATATTGCATTTTCAGAGCAGGGATGGCAGCCAGGACAGACGGGCAGGGTCAGGGCTCTGCCCCTCTGCCAAAATTGTCCCAGCCGCAAGGGAAGCTTGAAGCCCAGAGCACATCCTTGCACTGCTCCAAGGCTGTAGCTGCTCCACCATTATCTGCAGCCTGTAGTAATCTCCAGTCTTTGTACTTTAATCTGTAAAACAGACAAAGAGGTTTTTTTCCAGCCTTTCATGTGCTGAGCGACAGGCCCCGCTCTCTCTCCCCAGCATTTCCTCTGACTCACTCATTACAAGCTATTTTAGAATGTGCTAATGACAAAAAAAAAAAAAATATATA
>JAIXNV010000845.1:0-13938 GCA_020917445.1 Riparia riparia
ATTATTGGTGATTAGATCCGACATCAGGGCTCATCCCCGTTCCTGTCCTCGTGTCCTCCTCAGTTCTGCTCATCTCCAGGGCCCCAAGTCACTGATGCCACCTCCTCATGTGGGTGACAGCTGATTGCACAGCCCAAGCCAAGCCACTTCAGAGCCTCATGGTAAAACACTTCACAAATGCTGTTCCCAGTTGCTAAACACCCCTCGAGACTGAGCAGGAGGGGCTCAGTAATTGTCTGAAGCTGGATCTCTACAGGGAAAACCCAAAGTTTGAAGGATAAAGTCTGAGTTTTGCCTCTCAGTATGTACTTCCCCCCTGCAAAACCCACTACATGTACAAGTTTTGTACTTGTGTTTAATCAGCTAAAAAAAAAAAATAAATCAACAAACCTTTGATAGAGTATTTTGTGAGGATCTTGCATTTAAGGATTTCTAAATTAGTATTTTAAAGCTTAGAATAAAAGCTTTCCAATATATCTAAGTGCTTTCAGCTCTGAAGTCCCAAACCTAAGCATTTAAGTGGAAAAGTAGTAATTTTAAAATTTAGATTTTTCCAGTTAAGGAACCCAGAATCTCAATGTTCTACACCTGGATTTTTCTTCTTTTCAGGAAAAGAACTTCTTCATGTCATGAGTTTGGAAACTGCTGCACATATCCAGGAAATAAAAACTGCAGGTTTTGGGGTTTTGGGGTTTTTTTGTTTGTTTGTTTGTTTTTTTGTTTTTTTTTTTGTTTTTTTGGTTTTTTTTGGGGGGGGGATTTTTTGTTTGGTTAGTTTTGGTATTGGTTTTGGTTTGGTTTGGTTTTTGTTTTTTTTTTCCCTTCAGCGTAGCAATGGAAAGCCAACCTTGCCTCCATCACCTATTTTTGATAGAGTTTCTGTTGGAGTCTTAGGAACTTAGAGCTTGGGGTTTTAGAGTATGGTGATATATGGCAGCTGAGATAGAAAACTTTAGGTGTGGATTAGCTGTCTTTTTGCGTTTCCATTTCCTGCAAATTAATCCCAGGGAAGAGTCACACCTGCCCAGGTGAGTAGGGCAGGGAGGGAGGAGGCTCAGCAAGGCCCACGGGGCAGAGCTCCCCAGCAGGGATGTGAGGAGCTCCAACAGCCCCAGGAGGAACTGAAAAACGCTTTTCCTAGATGCTTTTCCCTGTGCCACAGAAGAGAAAACTAATTTCTCCCATATGAGAGGACACTGCTGCTGCACGCCTGTCAGGAGTCCATTTCAGAGCTGAATCTTACAGGATAAACCATTCAACCTACAAGGAATTGTCAAAAAACGCAGCTAAATAGCAAACACATGTAACTCCCAGGCATTTCCCTGAGCCCCACTTGTTCTTTTTTTAGCCTCAGGAGAAAAGCACATTCTTCTGCATAATTTATTTCTTCAGCAGAATTATGCAGAAAGCTGCAACTAAATTGCTTTTTCTGATTAAAACCAGAGCCTTTTATATTCTCTCCTCCCCCCACTTCTGGATTATTTGCTTTTTTTTTTTTTTTTTTTTTTTTTTTAATCCTAGAATTTCTTCTTCCTAAATGCAGCTCTTTTAATTTTGCCTGAAAGAAAACAAAGTTCCATCTGATGCTACCTGTCCCAGCACACCCCCAAGCATGGGAAGCTCCCTCTCCCCCAGCCCCAGTGCTCTGAATTTGGGTCATGGCAGCCCATGGGCTGATTGTTATTGGTAGGAGGGCGCTCCTGGGGGTGGACTTGCTGAGGGGAAGGGATTTTGTTGATGAAAGGGGGAGAGTATTTTATCTCAGACAGAGAAGCAGCTTTCTACAAGGTCTCATGCTCTTGGAATGGCTGTCACAGGTACAGCAGAGCTGGGTTCAGCTGCTCACGGATACAGGGCCTCAGGTCTGGCTAAGAATGACCTGCATCTGGATCAAGCCACTGGCTGTTTCACGTGGTTTTTTGCCTGGGAGTGTGAGAGATTACTTTTAGCATGCCTGGAAAAGGGGCTGAGGATCGGTGGTTCGTGGGGGAGCAGCTTCACCTCCCTGTGAACTCAATTTCCTCCCGCACTGGAGATGCAGTGCTGCGATTTGCATTTAGCTCTGGAGGAACATATTGTCTCAGCTCTTCAAAAACCTTCCTGTAGAGACCAGGTGCAGTCCAGAGGCTGGTTATAAACCTTTGCATGCCCAATGCCATGCTCTTAGAAGAAATAAAAATTTGATGGATTTTCACTTTCATTTCATGTCTCTGCCTGGTACGAGGAGCTGATGTGATGAGTCAGTGCTGAGCCAAGGTTTATGGTGGCTGCCTGCTTGTAAGGAATCAGGGCTATGGCAGATAAATACAGGTGCACTCAGGATTATTCAACAGGCTTTATGTCCAGCATGGCAGCACTGTAGTTCTCTGGTTGGCTGTGCTTCCCAAGTAGGGTGTTCAACAGCACCACTGGAAATGAAAATACAACTGGTGTAGCTTTGTGGGGCCCTCCAAGTTTCCATTATAGTGGTATGAACTTCTCTCTCTTTACCCTGATCTTTATTACTCAGTAGTGTAGGAAGTAAAAACAGGATCTGGGTCACACACCCAGATGAAGACACTCAGAATTCATGGAATGGGGGGTAGGTGGGAGCGGTTAAATCTTCCTTGGCAGCTGCTGCAGGTTTGGGTGGGATTTTTTTGTTAGTGGAAAAAGATTCCTTGCTGGTCTCCCTTGCATTTTTCTCTAAGCCCATTCTTCCCTATAACCAGGGAAAGCAGCCTGTGTAGCTGAGGGGCCTGCGTTGTTTAATCCAGACTTAAGTGTCTCTCATTTTGGGATTATGGAGTTTCAGTATACAACAAAATGGCTAAAAATCACTCTAAGTGCACTATGGGGCCCTTCTCCAGAAGTGCTGGTGCATGGAAATCTGTTCAGTAAGTTCAGACAAGCAGCAAACCTTCAACAAGCCTTGTTTAAAACCAGAAATGCACACTGCATACACCCCACACACAGCAGGCAGAAAGTCTGGGGGAAAAGGCAGGTTTTGAAGCATGTGCTGAATGCTTGTGTTCTGGTAAAGGGAAAATGTCCTGCTGCCAGGAGTCCACCCCAGGAATACACATGCAGATGTGCCTGATTCCTACAGCAAGTCAAGGGCCAGGGCAGGAGCAGAGCTGACATCTCATGTGTCCCTCTCTGCTCTACCCCTCTAATTGACTTGAGTTTCTGGGTATTCCTGGGCCTTATTCCTCTGCCTTGCACTGAGCGGGACCAAATCCCTGGACAAATCTGCCAGGAGCCAGAATCCATGTGGACCAGCTGGGTCTTACCATTGGAACTGTATCTATTGCCACCTGCCTTCAGCAAGTCACAAGTTCACAGGTTTGTCTGTTCAGGTTGTGTTCATTTTATCAGTGCTGGCTGAACTTTGTATCATTCTCTTTATTGTCCATGTACCACTAACAGGATACATCAGCTATTAGCACCCTGCCACTGCAGAAACTCTTGACACATCTGATGTGTCAGGAGCACACCTCTCTTTCCAAGTGACAGATTAGCAGGGCGCTGGTGGTGTCTTTGTTTCTTGAATCCATCAATCACTGATCTTCAGCTTAAAACTTGAAATGAACAATTTTCTCTAATTTGGCCTGTTTTGTGCTCACTATTCTCTTTGTTCATGACAGCATTATGTGGTCTTCTAGAGCTGTTGGAAGATCCTGGTAGGAAGGAAATTGCCAAGAGAAAAGTAGGGGAAAAGTATATTAATGGGACAATCTTTGACTGATATTTTGCTTTGTGAGAATTCCTGTATGCCTCCAAATAAGTAACCTTGTTTGGTTAGCTTCTTAGTTAATATATATACAATGGCTTCCCACCAGTAAATAAATCAGTAACTACAGATAAATAGTATTTAGAGCTTTTATTTGCAAATTAATTCTGTATTGTTTAGGACAACTTTATTTCTGATGATTCGTCTGCAGGGCAACCAGAATCATAGAAGGAATTCTTGTGCTATTCCCTTGAGACATAGAGTTTTTGTTCCCCACTTTAGACTTGGCATAGCATTACTGCAGGTAATAGCCTTTTGAGAGCAGTGATCAAATGCACAGGCTGAACAAGGCTGTACATATTGTGCATTACATTCCAGCCGATTGCATTAAATATTCCAGATTCACGGGGTCCTCTCAGTAGATGCAATGCTCTGCTGAGCAGAATCATCATCAATATTTAAATGTTCTTTCAAACCAAGCCATAAGAGCCCCATCTGATACCTATAAATGGAAATGATATGTCAGATTGCAATAGGTTTCACCCTTCACCTGTATCTTCTGTAACTACAATCCTATGCTCACTCCCCTCTTGAGCCAACTTCATTCAGGAATATGATGTTGCAGTGATCCCAGAATCCTGCTGCCCTGCTAACAGAAAGCAGATGAACTTTTGATGTGATGCCAAGGAACCTCTTAGGTTCTTAGGGCCCCTTAGAGAAGCCTTAGGGTTTTTCTGCTTTCATCACAACATGCTCCAAAGCCCCTCCTGGGCCAAGTGGCTCCTGGAGGCCTTCTCCTTCCTGGAAAGGAGATGTGCAGCTTTGGGTCTCATGTCTTCCCAGTGTACACTGGCTGATGGGGGATGAGCACCCTGGACCCATTTTTTCAAGTGCATTTCCCAGAATCTTTTAAAAAGAGGGGTTGCACCACCTGTGCTAAGTGGTAAATTCAGCTGGAGCCCCTGTTCGCCCCTTCCTGTGCCCTGAGCAAAGCTCCAGCTGCATAGCCTGAATGGAGGCAGGGAAGGAGGGATGCCTCTCCTCAGATACTAATAACTGAACTTAGAGCAATAACAAAACATGATATGCTATGTTAGATCTTTCATTTAAAATAAAACCCTGTGACACAGAGATATCATTACCATTTTTATCTCGTCACAAGTAACTAACCCATTTGAGGGTAAATAGAATGGATCAAAATGGATGCTTCTTAGCAAAAAAAGTCTTTATAAATAAAAACAGTGGAGATTAAAGGGCTAACAACAATGGTCTTTGCTGCTGAGTATCCAGCAGCACTCTGTGTGCATCCTCAGCAATACGTTTACAAGGAAGATTTAGGAACTAAATCTATGATATTACTTCTCCCCTGTCAATAATCTCGTAGCCTTAGGCACACATGCTAATGGAAAAGAAGGCTGGAGTTCAAAGATGTGGGACATGAAAAAGTAGCAGGGCTAATTTTCACCTGATACCACATCATCAGAAACTGCTACACAAAATTATTGTGAATTATGGGGGCCTGCTGTGCATTTGATTTCCCACAGCTGCTACCACAGCAGTCACTTTCCTGAAAATTAAGTGCATGTTTCATCTGCTAGCAGAAAGGGAAGAGGGGGAAAATGTAAAGAAAGACAAATGTGTGATGGAAAACCCACTGAAATCTCCTGTGCCATGCTGTGCAGCCTCAGCCTGCCCCCTGGCTGTACCCTGGGACAAGCAGCAGGGACACAGTGCCACGTCCCTGGGTAGGGTGTCAGTTAGAGCCAGAGCTGTGTCCAGCCAGGCAACGTGTTCATTCCATGTATATCCCCCACGACTCGCTGCTGTCTCTTATCTCCAGCAATGGACACTGTAGGAGTGCATTTCCACACCCAAGGAAATGATTCTTTTCAATGAAAAAAGCTTTGGTTACCTCTAGAAATGTAAAGAAGTCAAGCTAGAAAGTTCTGTGCTCTTTTCATCTGCATTGGCCCAGTGGGCAGCACAGGGGCACTGGTTGGGTTTTAGAAATGTTTCTCAAAACCTATTGTTGTTTCTATTGGCAGCAAGCCAAATTAGCCCTTCTGAAATATTAAGTATTTAAGAAGGGGCACAGAGGTGCTCAAGTGCTTTTTGGGAATGTCTTAGTCAGGTGTCGGATGCTTCTCTGGCACCTGCGAATGGCTTTTGTTCTTTTGCTTCTGTATTGTTTATTATTTTACCATTTATTAAAACCTTTGCTTTACAAAACACAGCCAAGGAGCCGTCTCGCAATATTATTAAGCCACTCTGAGAAGCTGCAGGTCAACCCTCAGACTTGATACATCTGGATGGGGCTTATCACATGCTGGCCACGTGTAAGACTGTATCAGGACACAAAGCAGATTATTCCACTCCTCTTCTCCGAAGCAGCGGCGCTGACAGCGCCTGCCAGGAGCTGCACAGGAGCATCAGGACAGCTCTGCATCTGTTGGGAAAGAGAGGCCAGGGAGGCAGAGAAAGGGAATTCCTTCAGTCCTACACATGAAACTGTGGCTCAGAGCTCCTTCGATGTTGGAAAGCAGATAGAAATCTCCCAGGACCCCATGCACACAGGCTCAGAGGCAGAAAGGAATGCAGTGGTTGGTTTGAAACCCTCAGAGAAACTGAGATACATAAAGTCACACAGACATGTGAGAATGTAAGTTCTAGTTTGAAGCAGGTAAAAATATGCCTTAAGTGCCTTAAGTAAATAGGAGACTGTATTAGTTAATAGAAAAACCCTGAAGTCCAGTTTAAAGTTCAGTAGCATTGCCTTTTACAAAGCTAACGAAGTCCTAGAAATAATATAAGCACAGCATAGCATTGCTAGATGGAACAGATAGAGTATGTGATAGAGTAAGGCCCTTGTAAGAAATGACAACAATTATCTTACAACTGTGTTAGACCAGGATAGGTGCAAAAAGACAGGAACAGCATCATGTTTGTAGCTGATTGGATGATTTATGAATAGAATGCATTGTATCTGGGCTGCTGCTTCTGCTTGGGACATGGGAACTCTATGCTAGAAGGCATTTTGCATAACTACACAGACTGTGACATTCTGGCCTTGGGGAGACTGATCTGGCCACGTCATAAATTATTTTATACCAAGCAGCAGCCTCTCTTGTTCCTCTGTTGGGTGGAATGTCCTGGGGTGACTTTATGATGTTTGTATCCCCAATCATCTGTTCTGTTTTTGTTGGATATTGTATTCTGTACCTTTCAGACTGGTTCTGTGAGCAAAGGCAGGGAAAGAAGAAGCGTGGGGTTTGTTTTCAAACAAACTGCACTCACTGCTCCTCATTCTGCTCCTGAACTGTGTTGTCTGCAGTACAGTCAGACAGTGGGACAGAGATCTCCTGTGCTTTCAGTTTGTTTTTAGCTAGCTGAGGCAGAGAAGTTCCCTGGATTTTTTTTTTTCTTTTTTTTTTTTTTTCCTTGGGACTGTTTAAACCTGGTCTGGACTGAAAAAACCCAGAAGAGCACCAGGAGCTCACACCTGTGGCCCACTGGGGCCTGGACCCTGGTATTTTCCAACACCAGAGGGTGTGCATCTGCATGTCCTCCCCCCAGCAGACGCTGGAATCACTGGCTCAGTTCAACATGATTTGACAGAGGCAGAGTTCCCAGAGAAAATGAATCTCTGAAATCCTGTTTGTGGCCCTGAACAACATCGTGTCAAGGTGCTGAAGGGAGAGCCTGTGGTGTGAGTTCACGGGACAATGCAGGCAGAGAAGGCCTCAGCTATGGAAAAACTTCAGCCAGAGCTTATACTTTCTTGGATACTGAAGGAAGAGAGAGAGAGAGAGATCTAGAAGAAGCTGGACTTGGGACACTCTGACTCACAATACCAATAATTTCTGGGCCACAAGACCATGGACTAGGTTAGCAGATGGCCTTCCAGCAGCTCATGCAAACCATGCCCCAGATCCAGGATCTCAGTCCAGAAGCCCTGACATTTCCTTGGGCAGAGCAATGCCTTGAACCTCACCTCACTTGATGCTCACAGATACAATGACTACCTTGATCCTTGCACTGCTCCCTGCACCACTGAATCAGCCCCCCAAAAAACCAAGAGCAATAAAATCAAGTCTTCACTGGGCTTCCTTCTGTGTCTGGACATCTTCTAGGAAGGTGATTTTGTCCCTAGGCCTTGAATTTTTAGCCCTTTCTTTTCAGAAACGAGATTGGTGTGGGTTCCTTAGAGTAAAAACTAATAAAACTGTTTCTCTCAAAAAAGACATTTATAAGATAGAATGAATATGGATCCAGAGAAAAAGGGAAGAAAAGTCACTCTGATTCCTGAAGCAATTTCCTCCACACAGGTGGCCTTCTTCAGATCTTCCCAGGATTTCTGGTGTTTTGGGGGTCTTTATCCTCACACAGGAGGCCTGAGAGGATAGGGTTCATCTGAGATAAGATAGGAGGCTTAATGACTGCCACCTGATTTCCATTAGCACTTGTTTTGCAAAGAGCCAACTTCTTTTTCATTAAGAAGGTGAGGCAAAGAAAAAAAATGACTGGAACTCATTTTAATGGTAAATTTACTTTGGTATCAAGCTGATACCTAAGACAGATATGAAGTTATTCTGTGGGAGTCAACTGAATATCAATTGAATTCTTATATAATGAGGAAAAGGAATGAAATTTGGGGTTAATTGGGAGTATTACGAACAGATAGATAGAGAAAAATGGAAAAGCCAAAAAGTGCAAACATATAGTAGTACCTCTTCAATACAGTGTGCACTCAAGGGTATCTTTTTTGCCCGTTTGAAAGAAAAAAAAACTGATTTGAGAGGCAGTGGTGAGCATTTCTGTGATCTGGACTGTGACTAGGGGGAGAGATGGAGTGCAATGAGAAAAGGAAAGGAATGGGGTTTGCTTTGATTCAAAACATCTTGAGCTGTTAAATTTTGGCCATGCCTAGAAAACAATAATGGAAGAAGCAGCCCTTGGTGATAAATCTCTCTTTTCTTTGGAAATTTCTGTTCCAGCAATCCAGTCTCTGTCACTCTTATGCCTGACCCCTAAGATAATAAAAAATAAATACAGCTTTAAGGGGTTCGCCTCCTGCTCTCCTCTCTGTAACCTGCTGGGTAATTCCTGTCCCCAGAAGTGGCTGTCACTGCTCATTTGTGCCCAGATGGGGATCTCTGGGCAGAAAAGGCTTTCCATCAGCTGGAACCTCCAGTGGAAACAGCCAAATCCATCCCAGCATTTCCCGGGATGCAGCAGAAGCCAACACAGCAGCACCACTGTGCAGACGATCATTAGCAGAGGGGAAGGGGGGATGCATTTTTCTGACGTCCAAGACAGTAAAGCCAACAATAGAGGAAAAGGGATTATCTTTTTTCTTCCAAGGCTGGGAGTGCTGTTTCAGGTTTCATGCCATGCAGACAGCAATAATAACCTGCTCTGAAAGCTGCTCACTGCACAATGGCAAATTGCTCATGGGCAGTGATGGCAAAATTTAATCCCTGCCCTTAGAATGCAACCCACATAGCCACTCAAGACAACGTAATAGCACTTTTGTAGCTCTCTGCTACAAACATCACTTTGAAAAGGATACAGCTGCGGAGGGAAGTCTCCATGTGCGTCATTTTTGGCTGGCTACCAAGTCATCAGAGCTCAGACACACTGTGCTCCCTCACACAGCTCTGCCAGCTACTGCAGAGTCACACTTGGGGAAGACGGAGGAAATGGATGGAGCTGTGGGAGCAGGAAACACAAGGATAAAATTCAGTTACTGGCCAGATGATCAGGTTAGGAATTCATTTTCTGAAGAACTGGAATGAGAGAAAACCAGGAGACAGCTCCAGTCTGGGATTTAATTTACAATCCATAAGTCACTGTGTGGACTCATTTAAGATTCCAAAGCTGTAGATGTGCCAAGCATCAGCTTTTCCTTCAGTGAATGACCACGCATGGAGGAGGTCAGACAAGAGCACAGACAGCACCAGCAATTTCTCCATCTTCCTCCCATTCTTCTCTTGAGCTGTCAGCCACATTGTTTCCAGCTGCAAAATAAATCAACTACGTGGCCAAAGGAGTTTGCTCTCACCACTGCGCTGGCTCTGCACAGCACCAGGAGCGCCCCATGTTCTGTTCAGCAGTCAGAGCTGTGAGGACACTGCTCTCTGCAGAATAGGAACTAGCCTGGAGAGTGGCCTCAGGAGCTGAGACAGCATGGGCTGTGCTCTGCTCCCACTGAAACCACCATGAGCCATGCTCTGCTCACACACTGCTGTGCTGCCAGGGGATGCCACTGCTTCTCCTGATGCCTTGGGAAGGCTGACCTGAAAAGAGACTGAACAGAGCTAGAGAATAAGGTAGATATTTATTGAAAGGCCTTTAGGATACACCTTGGGAAGGACAAGAGCCTGACCAGGGCTACGCCCAAAGTGGACCCAAAATGGTCACAAAATGGCTGACCAGTCAGGAGATGTTACATTTTTGTAAGTTTTGTTCCATTTGCACATTGAGGTTTAGTTGTCCAATTACAGCTGCAGGTTGTGAGGTCCCATCCTTCTTGTTCCTCCCTTCAGTCACCGTTGTTTGTGCTTTTGGGCCTGAAAGTTGTCCTTGGTGTGCAGCAGGAAAAGGATTTGTTTTGTGTCCCTGCTCTGTGAAGAGAGCTGAATGACACTGAATGTGAGCTCAGAACTGCACCCCTGGGCAGTGCAGAAAAACATGAAAGCTGAAACTTAAGGCATCACTCCACTGCTACTCCTGCCCTGGAGCCTCGCTGGCAGCACTGTCCCAGCCAGCCTGGCTCCAGCAGGGCTAGGCTGGAAGCACTGGCACGTGCACTGCTGGCACAGATTTGCCTATGAGAGGGACAGGGCTGCTCTTCTCCACTGGGGAGGTTGCATAAGCAGCTGAGAGCAGGGCAGGATGCAGCTCACACAACCAGGTTCAGAAGAGGCAGTTCCACCCCGGGAGCACAGATGTGCAGTAGGCAAGGCAGGAAGAGCTTAGGTTCTTTACAGTCAGCTGTGGACCAGAAGGAGCAAGAATCTCCTCCAGAGCTGACCAAGGCAGCTTGTGCTTTGGATCTCTACCAACCCGCTGTCAGCTGCTTCTGAAAGCACCAATAAGTATCAGCCAGAATTAGTTTATGCATAACAAGTCCAAGAAAATTGTAAGCTTCTTATGGATCACTCTAAGAGAGATAACACTGCTGCGTGTATCCTGTGATAACACTTGGGCCTCTGCATATAAATAATTTTAGAACATATTTCCTTAGAATGGTCTGATTCTCACCACAAACCTTTGGGGTGTGTTCTCCCTTCCTGGTACAAATAAAGATACAGGATTTTGAGTGAATTGCCTAATAATTCTGTCACGAGCTGATCTCCTTTCTCCTTCCTCCCCCCCTCACCAGATTACTGATGGGAACAAGGGAGTTGTTATCAATCAAGGCAAGCTACATTGTGATCTCTGCAACTGAAATCCATTTCAGATTGGAGGATAAAATGTGATTATATTTACACTTCCTTGACACAATTCAGGCAGCAAAATAACAGCCTTCTACAGACATTTTTCTTCTTCATATTTAGATTTGTCAGTATTGTGGAGCTGTCTGAGAAGGGAGGGAATTATTATAGCAGCTGGGATTCAGTGATACGTTTTAGTTGTCTCACAGATGAAGATGTTCAGTTTATTGTGTTGTCTTCCCATCTTTTACATCTCCATGTTCCTTGAATACTGTCCAGAGCATCCTCCGGATTGATGAAATTGCATTTCAATCAATACAGTTCTTTGTAAATCTATTTTTGGTTTTGACATATCCCATAAATGATTTCTACTTATAACCTTATTTTTTCTGTAGTCATCACAGGAGATGGAATTTCGAACTCATGAAGCTGTTTACAAACTATATTCACAATTAATGAAGAAAGCAGGAGATTAGACACTTCATACTTCCCAAACTGCATTTGTAAAGGATATAATCAAGCTTTATACAGTCAAACTATGTTTGGACCTTTTGATATTAGAGGTGTCAGCTCCAAAAAATCCCAGAAATGCAAAAACTGGTTTGACCCACATAGCCTGGCTCATCCCAAGGCTGAGCTTGATGTACTGGTTGGAACAAACACTATTCCTGATAATGAAAGTCTCATTTCCAGTAGACAACCATATGTTCTCTTCTCCTTCCAGCACCAGAAATGATATTGAGCTCATCCACCCTACCCAGAGCACAATGAAGCCTCCATTTACATGAGTGACTGGCACTGTGTGACCTAGGCACCATCAGGCACAGCTTTGCTCTGGAGTGAAAACAATTCTACTCTCAGAATTTTACATGCTTTTAGGAATTGTATTACAATTTCAAATGTATTTCCTGGATCCCTACAAAGTATTTCATGAAAGGGCCATCTCTGTCATCTCTCCAGATTGACAGAGGCAGTTTTCAAATCAGTAGACAACCTGAGAATGGTTCAGTATTCTCCTCACAGCCACATGCTCTGGGGCAGGAAAGCTGTGAAAGGTGAGTTAACCAAAAGCATCAATAGCAATTTTTAAGGAACAATCATGTAGAATTACTGTTCAAACTTGATAATATACAGAGCTCATCTGCAGGATAGCACACTGAAACTGGAAAGAATGAAAGCTCTTTCTCTTTTTTTACAACTGGAATTCAAGACCTCTTCATTGGCCAATTTTCTAATACCTGCAATTTTTATTTTCTTTTATTCAGGGCTTCATCCTTCCTCATCTTCAGAAGACTGCCTTAAGTAAAGCTGTACTTCTCTCCATTTCACTTTTTCTCTCTTTTACCCACACCACTTAAACAGTAAATTGGAATTTACAGAGTGCAATTAGGAACATAGCCTTGCCCTGCCATTTAGTACAGGCACAGAAAACTAAGGAGAAAATATAGATAAAGTCAGTAGCTGAATTCCAATGTAGTCACTGCTCGTGGGCCCAGATGAGCAAAGCCCTCCCTACAGGCTGACATATAAGGATCAGGATCTTGAATCTGTGGATGAACCTGTGTGGGCACAGAGGTTCGATCAAATGACCCACTGTGGTCCCTTCCAATCTTACCCATTCTGTGATTATCTGCTAATGGAAGTTTATCACGTCAACTATTAGAAATGCTATGAATTCCTCAATGTATTCCTCAGTAACAAATGAGATGCAGTGCTGCAAGCCTCCTCAAGCAGCCCAACTGTAACGTGATCCAAGTGTGTCTGTGGGTGTGTTACCTTGCTTTTAGAAAGGGCTCCATGGCTAATAATAGACTGGAAACTAGGTGGACATTGGCTTTAGGAATTACACCAGCAGCTCTAGGAATCTATCCTTACCTGTCCTTACCAAAGCCAGCTCAATGGAGCAACAACTGCTCCTTGCTTTTGGAAAGAGATGGGGTTCTGGGCAGGAAGAAGCAAAGTGTAACAAAGCAGGATGGCTGAAGGGAATACTGAGGGGTGAAAAGCTGGGAGTCACTAAACAAGCAGATGGTTAAATAGGAAGGCTAACTGAAGGTTAAATTAAACATTAGAAAGGAGGTTAACTGGAGGCTGAGTCCTGGAGGAAATGAAATGTTAAGTACTGTATGTATCCATATCTCGAGATAAACTGCTCCACTGTATTCTTTCTCCCTTTCTTCCTTTTATATCCACAGAAAGGACCCCCACACTTGTGCAGGTGTCCATGGCATACATGGAAAACTGTTGCAGGCTTTGGTAAGTGCACAAGAGAAAAAAATGCCAGGACAAGTTAATCGGGAGAAGTGAAGGATAGCTGAAAAAATATTGAAGTTCCTTGCCTTGAGAAGGTGACCTGGGAGCTCAGCTCTGTGACTGGGAGCACTTTGTTGATGGATCAACTCAAGCCAAGGAATCCTCCTGATGGCCTGTGGAGGGATGTCTTAAGTTGCAATACGTAACCAGCGGTGGGTATTCCATTTGCCATTCAGTGAAACCAATTGGGAAGGTGTTTTTTTCTTTATCTCTTGTGTAACCATCCCTCATAACTCAGGGTCGGAGGCAGCAGGTGCCTTCTATTAATGGGCCAGCTGTTAAACCAGGTGGAGCAGTGTTCTTTATCTCTTCCAGGACCCATCCTCCCTCCAGGGGATATCTGCTGTTAATGGCCCATCAAGGCTCACTGCATGGCTGATACAATTCCATCATCCATTGGGAGATGCTCCACACAGGGGAGGAGCCCAGCATTCCCACCTGGATAAAACCTGAGATTGAGAACACCAGGAACAAACA
>JAIXNV010000846.1:0-17007 GCA_020917445.1 Riparia riparia
GTGGAAAAGGCTTTGTGTCCCAGGAGGCCCCACTTTGCCCAAGGAGAGCCTTGCATCCATGAGATTCCCTGTTGTCACAATGCTCTGCTGGGTTCCGTGGGGCTGTGCTGTGTCACAGTGGACACTGAGCTCCACGTGCCCTGGCACTCTCCAAGTGGCACCTGGCTTCCATGAGGCCCCGTTGTGTTGGCAGTTGACACTTGGTTCCCCAAGATGTCCTTGTGTCACAGAGCTCTCCTGGTGCCATGAGGCCCGGCTGTGTTGATGCCTTCAGGAACCCAGAAATAAAGTAACAGCTTTGGAGATATTATTATAGAGGAGGTAATAGAAAGGCTGATCTTTATTGGAGGCCTCCAAGGGGCAGATATGGAAAATGTCCACAAAACACCCAGCCCCCCAAAGGGTGAATACAGTTTTATAAATTTAGCAGATTAGCATACTTGACAAAAATCACCACTTAGGAGCACAGGTGGTGAGGCATGACAAAGTTCCTTGCAAGAGTCACTCTGTCCCTGACTGGACACTTCAGGCACAGCAAGGAAGGAAAGCAACAACACAACCAAACAAAATCCAGGCAATCAAACCAGAAACAAACCAAGGACTGTCCCTGTGTGTGTGTGACAAGAGGACAGTGAGGGCAAGGATAAAAGGAACGTGGCCTAAAAGCATCACAGAGCTCCAACTTAACAGGACTTGACTTGTACCCTAACCTTAACTTACACCTTCAACTTCACAATTTAGCAAAGGAACAGCACTTGACAGTATTTATCTAAACTTAGAAACTGTGACTTAACCATTCACAGAGGAATAGTATTTAACTTTGCTTGTAAATTCTGTTAAACCTGGAGTTATGGTAAGGCACTTCACAAAGCACTGACCCAGAAAACTCTAAACACTACAACTTCAGTTTTCCAGAGTTTGAGAAGAGGAAGTCAGGAGAAGGGAGAGAGATCCACAAGTCAGGGCCTTGGATCCAGCGTCATCTGAGCTGCTGTGAGCTCCGGGGCCATGGGACGTGTCAGTGTCACAGCCGTGTCACAGCTTCACCTGCTCTGGCCCCTCTCAAAGGTGGGGTTTTCAGGGTGCCAGGGTCTGGACCAGAGGCTGCAGTGGCTGGGGCTGGGGCAGTGGCCATCCCAAAACCACCTCAGAAACCTGGGATGCACCAAAATCCCTTCAAGAACACAGAATACCCAAAAACTCACTCAAGAACAGGTTCCCCCTCCCTTCATCATCCCAAACCTTTGGCTGTCTCATTGCAGACTTCACCACACCCTCCCAATCCCCACCCAAACCCATCCCAGCTCTCATGGACATCAAGACCCCCATCCCAATCCCTATTTCTCCCATCCCACTCCTCCCAATCCCCATCCCACCCATCCTGCCCCACCCAATGCTCACCTCACCCCTCCTGATCTGTGTCCCGCTTTGCCCAACCCCTTTCCAACCCCATTCCACACTGAGGGGCTGAGGAATTGAGTAGTTTTGGGGTGGGATTGAGTAGTTTTCAGTGGCAATGAGTGTTTTTGAGGTGAGAGATCAAAGCCTCTTGTCTCTCTGAGCGTTAATAAATGGAGACAAGCACAACAAATACCCCCAAATCCTCCCAAGTATCATCTGGAATCCCAGATTCTCTTGAAACACAAGGAAAAAGTGAGGCTTCAGATGCCTTTGATGAATGTGTTCATTTTCAGCCCAATTTTGCTGGTTTGAAAGGGATGAAGATGAACCAAAAGAATATTAGGAACCACCAAACTAAAGGACCACCAGCACAGTGTCTTCCCAATGTGGGTCCCCTGATGGGGGAGGGGGATGGAGTTGGAGCAGTGCAGGAAGCGTTTCCCAGTCGGGGCACTCGCAGGGCTTCCCTTAAAGGTGCCTCAGTTGGTGTTGGCTCAGGTGAGACCTCTGGGTGAAGCTCTTCCCACACTGGGGACACTCGTAGGGCCTCTCCCCAGTGTGGATGCGCCGGTGGGTGATGAGGTGGGAGTTGTACTTGAAGCCCTTCCTGCAGTCGGGGCAGCGGAAGGGCCTCTCCTCTCTGTGAATCCGCTGGTGCTTGAGGAGATTGGAGCTGGTCTGAAACCTCTTCCCACACTCAGGACACTCATAGGGCCTCTCCCCAGTGTGGGTCATTTGGTGGATGATCAGCAGGGACCTCTGGTTGAAGCCCTTCCCACATTCCCCACACTTGTATGGCCTTTCCTCAGCGTGGATGTTCTGGTGGCGGATCAGGTTGGAGCGCTGGCTGAAGCTCTTCCCACACTGCTCACACTCGTAGGGCCGTTCCTTGGTGTGGATCCTCTGGTGGCAGATCAGGCTGGAGCTGTGGCTGAAGCTCATCCCACATTCCCCACACTTGTAGGGCTTCTCCCCAGTGTGGATGCGCCGGTGCCTGATGAGGTGGGAGTTGTGCTTGAAGCCCTTCCTGCACTCAGGACACTCGTAGGGCCTCTCCCCAGTGTGGATCATCTGGTGCTGGACAGGGGTGTTGCTCTGGCTGCAGCTCTGTCCATCTTTCCAGCACAGAGTTGGTCTTTGCTCCTCAGTGCACCCTGGGATGGGTTTGGTGTCCTTCCTCCTGTCGGATCTCCGTTAGTTTTTCTCCCTTTTGGATTCCTGCACTGTGGAGCTGCTCAAAACGGCCTCTTCCACAAGGTTCTGCTGTGGGGATTTATCCTCCCTGGTCTCCATCCTCACCTCCTTGTCTGGGGGAGGAAGGACAAGGACAGGATGGGATTTGCCTCCATGCCAGAGCGAAGGGGAAGGAGATTCCCCCAATGCATCCCCGGCAGGACAGCGTTGGCAGCGGGGTTGTCCTGCAGCCGGGGCCCAGGCTGGGCTGGGAGATGGAGCAGGAGAGAGGGGGAAAGGGGCACTGACTTCCTCCTCACCTGCCTGGCTGTCCTGGGACATCTTCCTCTTCCTCACAGCCTTCTCTGCAATCCAGCCAAGGTTTGGGAATGGGAAATCCTGCTATGGACAAAAACAAGGGATGAGTATGTTGAGTTTGAAGGTCCCTCTGCTCAAGTCCATCTCTACAAGTCACCAGACATCTGGAGTCCCTCATAGCCTATCAAACACGAAGGTCAGCCCTGAAAATTCCTTTGTGGAGTTGCCTGTCTCTGGTCTCCCTGCCCTCCCCAGGCGGCTGAGAATCCCAGGAATCTGAAAAGCTCCCTCCTTTTCCATTTTCTATTTAGGAATGCTGGAGGTTTCAGGGTTTCAGGGCCCCTTCTCCCTTTATTCTCTGCTTTGGGGTGCAGGGGCTCCAAGGAGTCCCCCCTGCCCCTCTCCAAGCTGTTGAAGGTCCTGCAAATTGCAGCTCTCCCCCGTCTCTGGGGTCCTGGGGGACACAGGGCACTGCTCCTCCAGGCTACCTGTTCCATCACCCACCACTAGGACACCCCAATGTCACCCCAAGGGGCATTTTCCACCAAGCTTTGGAGTTCTTACTTCTCCAAACATCCCCAACCAAAAAAAGCCCAACTCAGGGACTACTCAGGATATCTGAGCCAACCTCCCCATCTTGGGCTGGTAAGACAGGGCTCTGCTATGGAAGGCAGGAGCCTCCCTTGAAACAGAAAATATAAACCCCCTGTCTTCGAATTATAATTTTGAAATTAACGAGCTCTCAAGCAAAGATATGGCAATAGGCATATCAGTTCTTCAGTAGGAAAATTAAACTAAAAATGCAGTAGTAATAAAAACACCACCAACAAAGCCCAAAAAATAAGACTCAGAATCCAACCTGACACCCGGGTAGTCAGGGTGTTGCTGGCAGTGCAATCAAATTGTGGCTGCAGTCCTCCTGGAGTGACAGATGTGGCTTTGTTGAAGCAATGATCTTGTAGAAGGTGTACTTTTCTTCTGAAGGTTCAGTGGTGATAAAGATGGGTCTGGTCTTCCTCTGGGAATCCAGTGGAAACCAGGCTGCTCCTGGTGCTTTAAATCTCAGATTATATCCAGGTAGGAATGCTTGGCTCCTCCCTCTGGGTGGAGCATCTCACAATGGGATGACGTAATTTTATCAGTCATGCAGAGAAAGGCAATGGCCCATTAACAGAAGATATCTCCCTGGAGGGAGGATGGGTCATGGAAGAGATCAAGAACACTGTCCCATTTGGTTTTACACAACTGGCCCATTAAGAGAAGATCCCCCTCAGAGATATGAGGAATGAATGGGTCATGGAAGAGATAAACAACCTGCCCTCCTGGTTTTAACAGATGGTAATGGAATACATTTTTTCGGTTACATCTTTCATTGCAAGACAGGGCTTGATGCTCCTTGCCCAGGCTCTCTCCAGAACACGCCCAGGCCAATGCTCAGCAGAGAAAAGCCCCGTGAGCAGCCCCAGGGTGGCCGTGGGCAGGCTGGGGGCAAACAGCATGGCTGGGGCTCTGCAAGGTCCCTGGGGGAGACGGGAAGGAGCAGCAGGGCAGGGGCTGATCCATCCCCACTGCGCTGGACACCCCAGGGCAGCGTCCCACAGTGTCCTCATGCACCTGCCAACAACATCCCCCATCTGCAGCCCTGGCCTCTCCCCCAGCTCACACAGGTGCCGCATCCTTGCAGGCACAGACACGGCAGCACTGGCTCAGGAGCCCCTGTGTGCACTGCCCAGAGCAGGCGTGAGCACCCCCATGGTGTTGGTGTGGGGAGATGAACATGAGGGAGCACAAATGCCATCATCAGCCCCTGGAGCCAGGAAGGGCTGGGGGACAGCAGGGAAAGCACTCAGGTTTGTGGTGGCCTCTGAAGTCATCCAGAAAGTTTGTTCCCATGAGCTGTGAGTTTTCTGTGCCACTGCAGACATTGTTGCTCAGAGCCAGGGCTGCCTGGAAGCCACCCCGAAACTGTCCTGAGCATTTCCTTTGCATCACCTTGGCTTTCTTTCCTCTTCCTGCTACAAATTGCTTCCTATTGCCCACTCCTCTTTCCTCCTCTGCAAACAGCCCACCTCTGGTTGCTTTTTCTTCTCTGGCCCAATTCCCCAATTCAGTTTCTGAGCTGGCACCACGGGAACGTCCCATGAGGAGCAGGATCATCCTCCAAGTGCTTCAGGAATTTTCTGCAGGCTCCTGCAGTGCCTCGTGCTGCTCCCTTGCCAGAGGCACCACAGGCCAGGGGGGCACATCTGGGCTGCTGTGTCTGGCTGTGGAGCTCCCTGTTGTGGGCAAGGAGGAGGAGCTGCAGAGGCTCTGCAGGACTGACAGGATGGGCTTTGGGGCTGTGAGGAGAAGCTGAGGGACCTGGGCTGCTGGACCTTGTGGAGAGGAGGCCCAGGGCTCATCCTGCAATTGCTGCAAGGGTGGTTTCAGAGAATCACAGAATCAGCAATGGTGGAAAAGACCTTGGACATCAAGTCCAAGCTGTGCCCTGACACTACCTTGTCTCCCCTGAGCCTCCTCTTCTCCAGGATAAACAACCCCAGCCCCCTCAGCTCCTCCTCACAGGACTTGTGTTCCAGACCCCTCACTAGCCTTGTTGTTCTTCTCTGGACCTGCTGCAGCCCCTCCATGTCCTTCCTAAATTGATGGGCCCAGAACTGGACAGAGCACTTGAAGTGCTGCCCAACCAGTTCCGAGCACAGGTGAAGAATCACTGCCCTGGTCCTACTGGCCACACTGTTCCTGATCCAGGCCAGGTGCCATTGGCCTTCTTGGCCACCTGGCACACTGCTGGCTCATGTCCAGCCTGCTCTCCACCAGTCCTCATAGGTCCATTTCTCCTGGCTGCTGTCCAGCCACTCTGTCACCAGCCTGCACCACTTCAGGGGTTGCTGTGGCCAAAGTGCAGGACTCAGTACCTGGGCGTGTTGAACCTCATATTGTTGGATTTGGCTTCCTGGATCCAGCCTGTCCAGGGCCCTGTGCACAGCCCTCCTAGCCTCCAGCAGATCAACACTCCCAGCCAACTTAGTGTCACCAGGGTTCCTTGTGTCCCTAGACTGTCACAATTGTCTCCATGATTCCATGAGGCTTCCCAGTGTCATAGTGTGCCTTTGGTTCTGTGGGACCCCTTGGTGTCACAAAGTCCCTTGGATCCTTGGGCCCCACGGTGTCACAATGGTGCCTTTGGCCCCCAAGACCCTGGAGTGTCACAATGGATCCTTTGTTCCATGAGGTCTGGCAGCGCAGCAATGATCTCCTTGGTTCCACAGTGTCACAGTGGCCTCTGTGGTTCCACCAGGTCCCAGACTGTCACCATGGGTTCCTTGCTTGCATTTAGCCCCACAGTGTCACAATGGCCCCTTGTCTCTATGGTGCCATATCATGCACAGTGTCACTCTGGTCCCCTTAGTGCCACCAGGCCCCGCAGTGTCACAATGGCCCCTTGCTTCACCAGGGCCCTGCAGTGTCACCATCATCAGAGAACCAACAAGTCTGGAAAAGAACTTGGAGAGCATCAAGTCCAACCTGTGAGCCAACACCACCTTGTTAGGCAGACCACGGCACTGAGTGCCACATCCAGTCTTTCCTTAAACACTTCCAGGGACGATGACCCACCCACCTCCCTAGGCAGCCCATTCCAATACCCAGTCACCATTTTGGGAAGAATATTTCCTAATGTCCAGCTTAAACATCCCCTGTTGTAGCTTAAGGCTGTGTCCTCTTGTCCAGTCACTGCTCCCTGGGAGAAGAGCCCAACCCCCATCTAGCTGCACCCTCCTGTCAGGGAGTTGTAGAGAGTGCTGAAGCCTCCCCTCAGCCTCTTCTTCTCCATGATAAACAACCACAGTTCCCTCGGCTGCTCCTCACAGGACTTCTGTTAGAGACCACTCACCAGCTTTGTTACCCTTCTCTGGACATGATCCCAGCCCTCCATGTCCTTCCTAAACTGTGGGGTCCAGAACTGGACACAGCACTCGAGGTGCTGCCCAACCAGTGCCGAGCACAGAGGAAGAATCACTGCCCTGCTCCTGATGGCAGCACCATGCCTGATCCATGGGAGTGTCAAGGGTTGGATGAGAGAAATGGTGGGGAGAGGTTGGGGACAAAGTCTGATTGATTGTCAGCCATGAAGGGTCTTGATTTTTACATCTCTTCAGACCGCAGAAGAAGGTGCTGGACGTCAATATCAGTGGAACATTGCTGATATTAATTGATAAAAAGGAAAAGAAAACAGGACAAAACAGTTCTCTCTGCATTGCTTTCAATATAGAACATTCACTTGAATAAACTTCTGAAATCTGTCTAATTGACCACAGAAGAATTGAAAACATAAATCATTCCCAGGCACTTTTCTTGTTTGTATGTTTTGGACAAATGTTATGAGCTTTTCTCACTGAACTCCGTAACTGAAGAGTTCAAGAAGGAAGAGGTCTCTGGAGTAGTAAAATTCATCAGCAACTTCAAAGGGGCTGAGGATCCAGGCTCATCAGAGCAGGAATGAACAGAAATGGGCACAGCTTTCTGGCTGCCCCAGCTTTGGGATGGGCCCTGGGCCTGGAGCAGGAGCAGCTCATGAGGGCCCCAAGGCCGGGGCTCTTGTGCTGGCCTGGGCAGATGGGATGGCAGCAGGGGCTGCAGAGCTCTCAGCACCTCAGGGAGAGGGGAGCAGGGCACACAGGGAGCCTCCTTTTCCCTTGGCCCAGCACCTTCGCCATGGCTGGGGCTGAGTCCTGTCTGAGCTGCAGCTGCTGCTGTGCCCTTCCCAGGGGCTGAGGCCGTGGGGCCCCTGCCCAGAGCAGCCTGCCCTGAGCAGAGCTGTGGGGCCAGAGCCGGCTGGGCTGTGCTGGGGAGAGGCCCTTGGTGCTGCTGAGAGCTCAGGGCAGCTGGCAGAGCTTGGAGGGAGCTGGGCTGGGCTGAGAGAGCCTGCCACAGAAACCATCCGTGTCCATCTCAGCCTGTGTGAGCGTGCAGGGGCAGGACTCAGCCCAGGCCTTGTGGGGCAGGGCCAGCGCCTGTGGAAGGCATTGAAAGCAGGCAAGTGGCCCAGAGAGGATGTTCTGGAAAAAAAAGAGAGCCAGAGACTTGCTGTTTTGTATGTTTCTTTATTATCAAGCTTGGCCTTGGGGGAGAGCTTGCTTGCTCCCTTGGCAACGTGGAGGAGGAGGTACACACAGCTTCGCTCCACAGCAAAGCTGAGGACTCCCACCCCCCCCTCACGGGCTTTTTCCCTTGCCAGGGAGTCAGTTTTGCTTCGCTGATCAGGGGTCATCCAGCATTGGGGGACTCCTTCTCAGCTCAGGGCGAGTGAATAAAGCTGCTTCGGCGGACCCCTGTACCCCTTGCACTAGTCTAAAATGCGAATACAGTCCTGGATTTTACTTTGATTCCCTGCTTTTCAGAGTCTCTTGTTCTTGAGTTGCTCCCAGAATTCTAGTGTTCTTTTTATTTGCATATTCAGACACTGTCCGGCGAATGGGAGCAGAGATACCAGAGGTAATAAGGTGAATTCTTAATTAACAAACAAGTAAATAAGGTGATAAATCAGTATTTAAACAGGAATAAGGCAAATTCTTTATACAGAAATAGCATTAACAATCTTAATGGAATTACTTAACAATTAAGTAGCTAAAACATAGATTATTTGAATAGGATTTATTTATAACAACTCCCCCCTCTATTTCTTTGATCGAGCTTTAGCTCGCATCAATTTGTTATCTTTTCTGCTTCAAAGCATAACCAAGTATCTCCTATAGGACATTCCCCAAAGAGGCGCTGTGCATAACTAGCTGTGTTTTTTGTGGTCCAATAAACTTTTCCATCCTCTTGGCAAGTATTCAACTGGGAGTGGTCAAAGCAGTCTGGGTTCATGTTAGTATGGACCCTGAATAAGGATCTGAGATCCTCTCCATCGTACACTGGATGGTAGCAGTTAGCACAGGCTTTTGTTTCATAGGTGTGCTTTATGAACATCACCAGTACAATCCCTCCCAAGAGTCCGGTATGGGCCATCCTTCCTGGATCTCTTGCTCCACCCGGCCTTGCCTCTTGGAGTGGAGAGGTCTCCTAAAGAACCCACTTACATGCTCGCACTTCCCTTCCCTATTAATTTAGTTGCCTTTAGAGAATGTTCTGTAGGAGATTTACCCTTTTATTTTTTTCAAAAAAAAAAAAAAAAAACCTACTTTATACTCTTTTAATTTTTCTATTACTTAAATTTGTTCAAACTGCTATTTATAAAACTTAACAACGTTTTCAAATTAACTTATAAAAATTTTAAACTTGTTTAAATCACTATTTATAAAACTTAAACAAAATTTAAACTTAATAAAATAAAAAAACCCTTATACTTTTTTCTCTATTACTTAAACTTATTTAAATTGCTATTCATAAGACTTACAATTTAAAAATTATCATATAAAAAAACCCTTTAAACTTACTTAAATTCTTACTTATAAAACTTAAACTATATGTAAAATTAATACAAAAAAAAAAAAACAACCCTTATACCTTTTTAATATATCTATTACTTAAACATATCTAAAATTGCTAATTATAAAAAACTGACTTAAGTTTACAGAAATTAACCCTTATTGTGCCCCCCCCCCCCCCTGGTTTGTGTTTGTGGATTTGGGGGGGGCGACTAAAACAAAAGGTTTTCACAGTCTCTGTTATCTCTTATTTCTTTTTAAAGGTTAATTTCAAGTCTCTCGGGTGTGGTGTTACTGTCCACTCGGTTTCATCCGGTGAGGGTGCTGAACTCGGGTTCTCTCCAGGAGGGGGGACTGGCCCTTTAACTCTGGTGATGTGGCTCCATCCTTTTTCCTTAGTGCGCACTGCTGTGTGAGTTGTTAACAGTACTTGGTAGGGACCTTCAAACCTCGGGGTCAGCGGGGTATTAGTCCACGTTTTGATCAATACCCAGTCTCCAGGATTGATATTATGCACATTTGCATCCAGAGGGGAAGTTTGAGGAAGATAGCCTTTCTTTCTGAGATTTTCTAGGATTTGTCCAATGGTTTTTAGATATTTTCTGGTGATTTCCTCTCCTTCCAGGTAGTCTTTAGAACTATAAGGAGATAACAAAAAGGGAAGCCCAAATAACATTTCATATGGTGACACTCCTAGATCTGCTCGTGGCTGTGTTCTGATTCGTAATAATGCTAGGGGTAAGCATTTAAGCCAATTTAGCTGAGTTTCTGCTCTTAGTTTAGTCAGTACATTTTTAATGGTTTTATTCATCTTTTCTACTCTGCCTGAACTTTGGGGATGCCATGGGGTGTGTAACCTCCATTTTATCCCTAAGGCTTGTGCTACCTGTTGTAGAATTTGTGCTGTGAAATGTGACCCTCTATCTGAATCAATATTATTTATCAGCCCATACCGAGGGAGAATATCTTCTAATATGATTTTTGTTACTACTTCTGCTGTTTCCTTTTTTGTAGGGAATGCTTCTACCCAATGGGTAAGGTGATCTATGATCACTAGCAAGTGTTTGTACCCTTGAACAGGGGGCATCTCAGTAAAATCAATTTGCACATTCTGGAAGGGCCTTAAGGCTAACTCCCTCCCTCCTGGCTCAGTTTTTCTCATAACTTTTTGATTTATTTTCTGACATATTATACATCCCTGAGTAACTGCTTTTGCTAATTCGTGTACCCCAATACATAGGTTTTCCCTTAGGAAATGCTCACATAACCCCTGGGTTCCCCAGTGGGTTAAATTATGTATTTCTGTAAGTATTTTTCTGGCTAGGGCTTTATTTAAGAATTTCCGTCCATCAGCTGTTAACCACACTCCGTGTTCTCCCTGGTGTAATCCTAATTCTTTTATTGCTTTCTGCTCCTTTTTACTAAACACCTGCTCTATCTCCTCTTCTTCTTTTCTTGGTATTTTCTCCAATTTGAGGATTTTTACTGGTTCTCCTGGTTCTAAAGCTGCCTCTCTGGCTGTTTTATCAGCTAACTGGTTTCCCCTTATCTCGGGCATATCTCCCTTTTGATGCCCTTTTATGTGAACTACTGCAATTTCTACTGGTTTTTGTAAAGATTTTAACACTGACTTTATTAATTCTCTGTGGATTAAGTTTTTCCCTTTTGAATTTAAATATCCCTGTCCTTCCCAAATTTTCCCAAATGTGTGCACGATACCAAAGGCATATCTAGAGTCTGTGTAAATGGTCCCTCGGTCATCTTTAAGTCAGTCTAGCCCTCTCTTTAGTGCATATATTTCACAGCACTGCGCTGACCAGTTACTTGGTAACTTTCCCTTTTCTAAGACTTCCATTTTCTCTCCCTCAACCACAGAGTATCCGGATGTTCTTTTCCCTTCCACCACTCGGGATGACCCATCTGTGAACAATACTCTCCCATATGGAAGGGGTGTATCCTCTAAATATTATCTTATTTTTGTCTGCATATCAATGAGTTCTAGGCAATGGTGTTCTATCTCTTCAGTGGGCTCGCCAGAGAGAAACTGGGCTGGATTTAAGCTCTTTGATGTTGTTAGTTCTAGGTTATATGTATTTATCAGTATAATAATTTCATATTTTAGGATTCTAGAATCTGTGAGCCACTTTTGAGCTCTTTGACTTAAAATTGTTTTCAAATCATGTGGAGTATGTATCTTTATCTTTCCCTGTAATGTTAACTTTTGAGCCTCTTCTATTAAAATAGCTGCAGCTGCAACTGCTTGGAGACAAGCTGGGCATCCCCTAGCAACCGGATCTAACAGTTTTGATAAAAATGCTACAGGTTTTCAGTATCCTCCCCATTCTTGGGTTAAAACTCCATATGCTATCCCTTCCTCAGTGTTTACAAACAAATCAAACTCCTTTTTAAAATCTGGTAAGCTTAAAACTGGTGCTGAGGATAATTTCTCTTTTAGATCCTGTAGCTGCCTCTCGTCATTTTCTGTCCAATTCATTGGTTCCTGGTCTATTAATTTATCATAAAGAAATTTGACCCCTTGAGTGTACTTATCTATCCAGTGCTTGCAGTATCCAAACAGGCCTAGAAGTTTCCTTATGTCTCTCTTAGTTTTTGGAGGTGATATAGACACTATTCCTGAAATTCTTGCAGGGCTTAACCTTTTACTCCCCTTTCTGATCATGTGTCCTAAATAAGTGACTTCAGTTTCTACAAACTGTAGTTTACTCTGAGATACTTTTAACCCCTTTTCTCCAAGAAAGTTTAGAAGTTGTATACTTACATCTCTAACTTCTTTTTCTGTCTCCCCGATATTAATTAATCATCCACGTATTGCAAAATTTGAACTCCTTCTTTGGGACTAAACTGTTCTAATAATGTCTCTAGGGCCTGTCCAAAGATATTTGGCGATTCCGTATATCCCTGCGGTAACCGCGTCCACCTTAGCTGTTGTTTTCTTCCCCTGTCTGGATGTTCCCATTCAAAGGCGAACCAATCCCTACACTCTTCTGCTGGGGGACATGCCCAAAAAGCATCCTTTAGGTCTATCACTGTGAACCAGGTATGATCTCTTGGAATTTTACTCAGCAAGGTATAGGGGTTAGGTACTACTGGGTGTCAAGCAATAGTTCTTTTATTTATTTCTCTCAAATCCTGGACTAATCTAAACTTTCCCTCATCTTTCTTTATGGCCAATATAGGGGTGTTATGAGGGGACATACAGGGTTCTAGAATTTTTTCTTTTAAAAGATGCTCATTTACTGAAGCTAGCCCTTTCTTTCCTTCTGGTGACATTGGGTATTGCTTGACTCTGATGGCAGGGGTATCTTTTTGCATTTCTATCTTAATGGGGGGGATATCTAAACACCCATATTTTCCCTCTGTAGCCCACACTTCTGGATTTATCTCTTGTATATCCCCTTGGGTCAGTTTCATGATCTGCACAACCATTTTTCCATCTTTTGGGATAACTCCTACCCCGAGCTGCACTTGTAAGTCTCTGCCTAGTAAATTGGTTTCTGTATGTGGTAAATAAGGAAAATCAGCTACACAGTGCTTTGAGTTCCCTTTTATCTCTACTCCTTCAATTATTAATGCTCGAAAGGGCCTCCCTTCAGCCCCTAACACTTCACAAGTTTTTGTCCCGATTGTTACCCCTGTTGGTAATTTCCTTTAACTTGACCTATCAGCTCCTGTGTCTACTAAGAATTCATATTCTTCACTTTGGGGACCCACATCAAAGTTTACTAGAGGCTCATCTTGTTGTTCTATTGGGTCTCCTATTTTATAGAGCCCCTGACACCCCTAATCCTCCCCTTTCAGCACCCTCTCCAGGGCATCTTGCTCCCTTGCAATAGCTTCATCAAGGGATAATTTCTTACAATCCCTTTTTAAATGCCCTATTTCACCACAGTAAGAACAAGTTCTATTCTCTCCTGGGTTACTTCTTTTTAAATTTACCCACGGTGGTACTATGGGTGACTTTGTTTCTCTAAATGAGGGTTTTGGTCCTCCCTCACTAGATTTCAAGGAGGAGTTTCTCTGGTTTTCTGCTACTCCAGTACTTTCTCTTGCTACAGCTACCATAATGCGAGCCTTGGCTTTAGCTTTTTCTTCTTCTCTCCTCAGGTAAACTCTTATGGCTTCTTTTAATAATTCATTAATACTTTTCTCCTGCCAATCTTCAATTTTTTCTAATTTTCTCCGTATATCTGGCTATGACTTTATTACAAACTGCACTTTTAGAATTACTTATCCTTCAGGACTGTCAGGGTCTATGCTTGAATATAATTGAAAATTTATTTTTAATCAATTTAGCCAAGTGGCAGGAGTCTCATCTTTTTCTTGGGACCCATCAGAAGCTAATTTAGTATTATACCCTCTCGGGAAAGATTCTCTTATACCTCTTACTATCAAGGACCTATAATCTCTCATATTTTGTCTTTCTTCTTCTCGATTTGGGTCCCACCCTGGGTCAGCTATCGGTAATTTATGATCTCCAGGTGGCCCCAACCTATTTTCCCTTTCCCAGATTCTGATACTTGCTGTTCTAATCATTCGTATTTCCTCAGGGGAGAACAAGATGTTTAATACAGAATTTAACTCTCCCCACGTATAAACATTGGGTCCAAGAAATTGGTCTACCTGTGTGGCAATACCTATGGGATCTTCAACTAAATTTCCTAACTCTTTCTTAAATCCTCTTACCTCAGCAGCTGTTAATGGGGCTTTTACAAATCCCACTCCTCCAATCACTCCTCCCATATGCACTTCCCTGAGGGGAAAAAGTCTTTCTGGCTTTAAGGCTTTTGACCTGGTGTTACAATAGGGTCCTTCACTCACATTATTAACTGATAACACTGTCTGGCTTAGGAATTCCTGGGGATTTCCAGGAGAATGGGATGACTCACAGGAGTCTGTAGGGGTTTTGGTTAACTCCCAATTAGGGGGTGGCAGGGGGATTACTGTAGGTGAGGGGGAGGTAGTAAAATCTGTAGGAGGAAAAACAGAGGATAGTACTGTGGGAGGAAGGGGGACTAGGGAAGAGGTTGTGTTTTGGGGAAACTGAAGGGGTTATAACTGGGGCTAAAGAACCTTGACTATTGGAAGGAGGTGGCAAAGGTGCTGTTGGGAGAGAAGGGGGAGAAGGTACTAAGGACTGGGGAGGAGATGTGTTAAGGAGGGGTGATGATGGAACCACTGGGGGAAGGGAAAGAGAGGGTTCTGAAGGAGTTTGGGTTTGACTCAGGGAAGTTAGTAGGGGAACTGGGACAGGATTTTGAGGGACTTGGGGCACCTCAGGGTGAGTTAGAGGGGGTAAATGGTCTAGAGGGTCCCATCTTTTATTAGTTTCTTCTCTTTCCTCTCTCTGTTCTTTTCTTTCACACTTTTCTTTTTCTTTTAATTTGCAGACTTTTATATTCTCTTTACTCGTGGCTCTCTTTTGCCAACAAACAGCATAAGCTAACTGGTTTACATCTGGATCTTCCTGAGTTCTTAGGTAGTGGTTTAACTGATAACATGATGATGATCCACTCATCATGGGTTCCAAACCATGGCTACTCTCCTGGTAATTTTAATTTTGGCCAGACTTCTGTGCAATAAAACACCATTCTAACCTGATCTAGTCCTTTCATGGCCTCTAAAGAATATCATTTAGCTAAAAGTTGTTCTAAGGGACTACCGGGTGGAATACTCTTTACTTTGTTATTTTTCTTTTGGGATTTCTTCTTCTTGCTAGTACATTGTCCCATTTTCTTTAAACAAAAAAAAATTCAAAGGTGCCCTCTACTGATGGGCGACACAGGTGGTGTGGTTTTTTTTTGGTGGGTTTTATTTTTTGTTGGGTTTTTTTGTTTGTTTGTTTGTTTGTTTTTTTGTTTTGTTTTGTTTTTTTTCCTAAGCAAACAAAAAATTCTTCAGCTTTTCTCCCTTTATTTCAGATCTCCTGACTTAATTCCTGAACACTTCAACATAAAACTCTTAAACTTTATGCTTTTCTACTCTTTCCTACACTTTTGCTTTCATGAGGGAACAAACCCTCTTTCTACTCACTTTCTCTAACCTTCTTCACTTTCTTGGATGCTCACACTTTACTTACACCAGGGGCTCAGACTCTCTTCTGACCCCTTTGAGGTGAGTCCTAATGACCTCACCCCCTCTGTACCCCCGCGCCTTGCCTCACCCCTGAGACTCTGGACACGCTTTGCGGCGCACAACAGGGTCCCTAGCACTGGCATCCCCTTCCGGGCCTCAGGGCCTTCCCACGCCTGAGTCCCCGCCGGGCCGGACACCTTCAGTCCGAACCCCGGACTAGACTGCCCTGTCACTAGCGCCGTTCCCCTCTTCACTTTTTGAAACGGAGGTAAGAGGTCCAGACTCCGCACGGGTCACCTGGGGGGGTATCCCTTCCTTGTTTCCAAGGATCAACGCGAGCAGGGCCAGACCCCTTTGCCTTCCAGCAGGACTGGCTTGACTCCTTCTCCCCAGCGAAGCAGCCTTGGCAAGAGGGATGAGTGTGTGTGTGCAGGATGCCCGCCTCGCCTCCAAGCTGACTCCCCACCCCGGTGTCCTCGGGCTATGGGTTTACGGCCTCCTCCCTGAGACCGCGGCAGCACACCCTCTCCGGTGCGTCTGGCTCAGTCCTGGGAAGCAGGGACTCTCATGAGGTCTCGGCACCCGCAGTGTCTGGGGACACCCCGTCAACCCTGGTACGGTTTTCCCGCCCCTCCAGGGACTCCAAACCCTCCTAGGCTACTCTAGCCCTTAAGGGGGGGGGACCTGCCCTCAATGTGTGCTACTCACACTCTGTTTTCCCCTGCACGCCCGGGGGGGGGGGTCTTTCTGCCCCTAATGGGACGCCTCACTCACAGTTTCTTTCACTTCCCCCTTTTCCTGGTCGGCCCCCTCGCGGGGGTCCAAAACCACAGTACCGAGGGGTCCACACTCAGGTCCGGGGGTCTGAGCTGCCGGCCCCCGACTCTCTCACACTCCCACTCACACGCCTCCTTTACCCGCCGCCGGAATGCTCACCCCCCGGCGCTCCTCCTCTTTGCCGGTCCCAGGCTGCTCCTGCTTTGCCAGCTGTCCTGGAGGTCCGAAGGGCGAGCGGCCATCCCGTCCTCGGTCCCTCTTCAGGTGTGGCCAGATCCCGTGGACGAGCTCCCCAGAAGTGTTCTGGAAAAAAAGAGAGAGAGCCAGAGCCAGGAGACTTGCTCCTTTTTATGCCTTTATTATCTAGCTTGGCTCTGGGGGAGCCTGCTTGCTCCCTTGGCAACGTGGAGGAGGAGGTACACACAGCTTCGCTCCACAGCGAAGCTGGGACTCCCACACCCCTCGCCGGCTTTTTCCCCTTGCCAGGGAGTCATCTTCACTTTGTAGATCAAGAGCGTCCAGCAATGAAGAACTCCCCCTCAGGTCACAGCGACCAAATAAAGCTGCTTCAGCGGACATTTTTACTTTTTGCACTAGTTTAAAGTGTGATTTCAGTCCTGGATTTTACTTTGGTTCTCTGCTTTAAGAGTCTTTTGTTCTTGAGTAGTTCCCAGAATTCCAGTGTTCTTTTTATTTGTGTAGTCAGACACTATACAACAAATGGGAGCAGAGATACAGGTAGTAAGGTGAATTCTTAATTAACAAACAAGTAAATAAGATGATTAATCAATATTAAAAGAGGAATAAGGCAAAT
>JAIXNV010000847.1:1373-16999 GCA_020917445.1 Riparia riparia
TTAATGCTTCAAGGTACTTGAGTTATTTTAAGGTACTTGGTGTTTCCCTTTTAAAATTGTTATCATGGCCTCAGTTATCTACTTTAATTAGTCCCTTGGGATTCTTAGACAGTAAAATAATCAGTGGGGCTCATTAATACTTCAAGATGCTCAGAATTTATTAAGGAACTTCTTTTTGACACTGAGTCTGAGAGGCTTGTGCAATCATGCCCTCCAATTATCTGCTTTAATTATTCCCTAGAGATTCTTAGCCAGTTACCACACTCAGTGGGTCTCATGAATGCCTCAAGGTACTCAGGGGTAATTTAAATACTTCTTTGAGGCTCTAAATCTGTGAGAGGTTTTTGTGCAATCATGGCCTCCAATTATCTGCTCTAATGAGTCCCTTGAGAGACTTTGCACTGACACTCAGTGAGGTTCATTAATGCTTTGAGATACTCAAAGTGTCTAAGGTACTTTGGATTTTCATTCCCACACTGAGTCTCTGAGAGGTTTTTGTGCAATTCTGGCCTCCATTTCTCTCCTTCACGGACAATATGAGGAGCCTGTGTTGGGGATGGACCTCTATGGGACCCATTGAGGCATTGAGACACTTTGGGTTTTTCTTCTGACTTCCACTCCTGGAAAGGTTTGTGCAATCTCCTTTCAGGTCCTGAGGCTCCAGGGCTCAGCACTGAATGCACCATGGGGCTCATCAGGATCAAGTAAGTCCTGACAAACCATGGCTCTGCCTTGAGTTCCCTCTGGTCTGGTGCCATTCATTAGGAAGTTTTCCTGCTGCAGTTATGGAGAAATATTTCAATGACCTTCTAAGAAATATGTATTCCTATATTCAAGGGTGTATTTCATTACTGTTCTCATTACACAAGAGGTGGTTGCAGCATTCTGTGGTTGATACTGAACCAGGGTCTCCCAAAGAGGTCTGGCCTGCTCAGTGAAGCTGTGCTTTGAGGTGTGACCCAGTGTGGACAACCTTCCTCCACATTCCCAAACCACATCCTATCTCTCCTCACCCACCTGGGACCTGCTCTCCTTGGAGACCTGGCTGCACTTAGCCAAAGAAGGATTTTTTTTTTTTTTTTTCCCAAGCAATCTAAAACTCCTGAGTTTCCCCAGTGAAAACAGAAACCCTCCTCAAGTGTGGGCCAAGCCCAAGGTGCCACCAAGAGCACTGCAGCCCTGCCCTGGGCCAGGAGTGAGGGTGGATCATCATCCCAACCTGCCCTGGGCCATTGCAAGGGGCTGTGGCCATGGACACTGCACTGACCCCACTGCTGGCTTTGGATCCCTCATCCCTTCAAGTTTCCTTGGAAAGCACCCCAAGGACCCATTTCTGCAGCCAGGTTCCGTGGCCAGGGGGGATGTGGGGGGCTGCAGGAGGTCAATGCCCCATCCCTGGAAACATTCAAGTCCAGCTGGGACAGGGCTCTGAAAAACTTGATCTGGTGAAAGATGTCCCTGCTCATGCTAGGCCTGGACAAGAGGCCTGAGTGAGGCCTGAACAGCAGGCCCTGAGCCAAGGGTGACCTCTGCATCAACCTTCAACCAAAAGTTATCTTTGTATCTGCTCATTAGTGAAATATGCATGGTCATTAGCACTGTGACAGATGTATCCACTCATTAGTGAAACATGTATTGACCTTTCTGTGTTTAGAAGCCGGACAAGGCCATGAAATCCGACATCTGGCCTTGTTTGGGGCTGGATGGTCAAAGTCACCTCCCTTGGTTCCTCCTTGGGCCCTGGCCAGGCTTTGGGAGGGACCCAAGAGGAGGATGAAACCAGCTGTTCCTGCCCTAGAAGTGCTGTCAGTTTGTTTATTCAGCACTGTCAGAGCTGGGCCCTCTCCCAGCCAGGTTGGAGCCTCACCTGTGGCTGGAGGCACCTGCAGCAATTCCCAGTGTCCGGGAGTGGCTCTGCAGTCCTTGGCTGGGACAGCTTCCCCCAGCTGATGTGTGCATGTGGGTGATGGGAAAGTCTGAGGGGAACTGGTGATGGATCTTTCTCAATCCCTGCAGGCAATCTTTGGTAGTGATGGTTGGGTGCATTGCTGAGCTGCTCCTTTTGTGTTCCTTTGCTGCTTTGAGCTGTAGTAAATGACACTGATTCCTTCAGGTGGTGTCTGTAGTGCTGACCCTGCCCACTGGTAAAACCACATTGGCATACATCACATCAAAATGTCACTTTTTAAATGTAAATATGAGGAATCAGTGCCATAAAAATTTTCCTGGATGGGAAGCCCTTCCCTAGAGCTCTCCGGCTCTGGAGTGGGCTCAGGTCTGAGCACTGTGCGAGCAGTGGGGCAGTTGGTTAAAAGAAGCAGAAAGAGTGGATGTATTAATATGGATCCAAATATTGCATATGGAAAAAGGAAAAGGACTTGTGGATTTGAGTAGACGAGGGTGAATTTTGTTAACGACACATTGGAAACAGCGCCAAGAGAAGGAACAATTGTTTTTGGAATGCTCCCACATGGAGAGACAGAAGAAGGTTTTAATGTTGAGTTCAGGTTCATTTCTGCAAGTGATATTACAATAATAATAATAAATTAATACTAATAATTATATATAATGCAATAATATATATCTATATACATAATTAAAAATTGATAATGTGAAATAAGGCTGACAATGCTAATATTCAGCTTTGGCTGCTCAGGGATGTAACACTAAATACCTTACAGAAAAGGCCTGGCCAAGACTTAAATGTCAGTGGTCAACTTTGTGAGATTGTATACAACAAATACAGGAGGAAGGGATGAAACTGGTTATTTTTATAGGGCTTGCAGATACTGTGATGCAGAATGCTTTTTCTATTACTGTCAGAAATAAAGTGATGAAGACTTCTGGGTTTTTTATATCCCAGATGTAATAAATCAAAATGATTCCTGCTAATTGTAACTGTATTAATATTTTAGAAAGATATATTTTAGAAAGTATTTGTTATCAAGTAGTGAAGGAAAAAGTAGATGTGATTCATGTTACAAAGCAGATGGGCCCCTTGGCAGAGCTACACGAGAATAATAAGATACAGGATGCAGTCTGAGATAAGCAAGAGTTTCAAAGCTGGATTGGCCAAAGCTGGGACTACTCCAAGGTAGGGAGATGGGGCCTTTTGCAGATGTTATGGGATACAGAATGTCTTAAGATAGAAGGCCTTGAGATGGACAAAGTTGGGACTATTCCAAGGTAGGGAGTTTGAGTGGTGGTTTGATCCATGAAATAATTACTTTTTGGAACATAATGCATGGTTATGTATAACACAAAACTTAGAGTATATGTGCATCCAGTACGGTTATTCATAGGACGAGAGGAAGATGATGTTGGACCCAGTGAGCCACGGCTGGCCAGTATGTATTCAAGCTATAGCAACTACTGCAATCCTGGTTGAAGAAAGTCATAAACTTACTTTTAGAGGTCAACTAACTGTGTGCACACCTCATGCGGTTCAAAATGTGTTAAATCAGAAAGCTGAAAAATGGTTGACAGACTCTAGAATATTAAAATATGAAGCAATCTTGATAGATAGTGATGATCTGACATTAGAAGTAAGCAGGAGTTTAAATCCAGCTCAATTCCTATATGGAGAACCAGCAGATAACCTAATACATAATTGTTTAGAAATTATGCAATGCCAAACAAAAGTTCAGGGGGATCTTGAAGAACAAGACCTTTCAGAAGGGGAAATAATCTACGTGGATGGTTCCTCCAGGTGTCTACCAGGAAAAAGAATGTCAGGCTAGGCAGTAGTTAATGGAAAAAAACATGAAAACTATTGAAAAAGGAAAATGACCTTCAATCTAGTCAGCTCAAACTTGTGAATGATATGCTCAAAAAAAGGCACTGGAATATTTAGCACACAAGAAAGGAACTATATACACTGATTCAAGGTATGCTTTTGGAGTAGTACACACTTTTAGAAAAATTTGGGAAGAAAGAGGATTACTTAACTCAAGAGGAAAAGGATTACTACATGAGAGACTCATTTTAGAGATTTTAGAGGCATTAAAACTACCTGAAGAAATAGCTATAGTACACATTAAGGGACACCAAAGAGGAGTGACCCCAGAAATAAGAGGAAATAATTTAGCAGATCAGGAAGTTAAGAATGCAGCAGAAAATGGAGCTGAAAGAGTCATGTTAATATTAACTCCAAATGAGGAAAAATTGGAAATCCCAAAGTTTAGTGAAGCAGAGAAAAAAGAATGAAACAAGATAGGAGGAGAAACAGGCTGAATCAAGGAAATGGAAACTTCCTGATGGAAGACAATTACTTCATAAAATACTGGCTAGAAAAATATTAGAAGACATGCATCAGAAAACCCACTGGGGTACTCAGGCTTAGTGTGATCATTTTTTAAGGAACTATGGATGCATTGGGATTTTTGGAGTAGCAAAGCAAGTAACTGAAAAATGTATAACTTGCCAATGGATAAACAAAAAGGTGATGAGAAAAACAACATTAGGAGGTGGTGAGTTATCTCTTCAACCATTTCAAAGTATCCAAGTAGATTTTACTGAACTTCCTCAAGTACAAAGATGGAAGTATTTATTAGTAATGACAGACCATCTAACTCATTGGGTAGAAGCAGTTCCCACTACCAAGGCCTCAGCCAACATGGTAAGTAAGACCCTTTTAGAGCAGATTATTCCCAGATATGGAATGGCTGATAGAATAGACTCAGACAGAGGAACGCATTTTGCATCAAAAGTGTTACAACAAATAATTCAATCTTTAGAGATAAAATAGGAGCTGCATACCCCATGGCATCCACAGAGTTCTGGTCGTGTAGAAAGGATGAACCAGACTTTGAAGAGAACTTTGACCAAATTAATAGTTGAAACCCAAATGTCATGGGTACAATGCCTACCTTTGGCCTTATTGAGGAACCAAACACAACCCAGGTCAGACCTGGGAGTGTCACCCTATGAAATGATGTTTGGGTTACCCTTTTTAACCACCCAACATGAAAACGCTACCTATGAGGTAGGGGAAATGAGCGTTAAAAGATATGTTAACACCATTGCAAAAACTCCTGAAAACTTACAGTTGAAAGGAATAGTCCCTCAAACCACACGTTTAGACTTCAAAATCCATAATGTTCATCCAGGGGAATGGGTGCTAGTAAAAACCTGGAAAGAACAATCTTTAACTCCTCAATGGGAAAGTCCTTTTCAGGTATTGCTGACGACCAAGGAACGAGGGTGGATCCACGCCAGCAGAATCAAAGGACCTGTGGAAGAAACTAAGGAGTGGACGATTACATCTGAACTGGGTGATACAAAACTGACTCTTAAATGGGGACTGGGTGGTAATGAACTGGGAAAACCCAAATGGTCCAAGAAACATACCCAGGATCACACCTAATTGGGAGATAAGCCCAAGCTTATATCAGTGGATTCAAGTACCGCCTGGACAAGCTTTGAGATGCCTCTGATGCCCTCCTTGGGGAGGAATACTTCCACCCCAAACAGAAGGATCAGGACTGTTTCAGACAGAGAACTCTTGTATTCACACCTTAGCATGTCATTTATACAAGGAGGAAGAGGAGTTGCAACTTCTACCAGTGCCAGACCAAATACCCTGTTTGATCCACCCAAATACCAGACATGCTAGCTGGGTTAAATGTAAATGTTAAAATTGTTGAAAGAATTGGTATTGTAGTTCACACAAGCGACACTCTCGTTACAAGAAGTGTCAAGGGCCAAATTGATCTCCTATCCAGGCAGAATTCGAAGAAACTGAAATAATAACTTTGTTTTGTGAATGGGAATTACTAGTGCCTGTTGAATGGGAAATACCAGAAGAACAGTGGGAAACGACAGTTAAGGAGTATCAAAAACGATTTGTCTGGAAATTAGCTAAGAGGAAGTGACAAGGAAATAGAGGGCAAGACCAGATTGGCCTCTGTATTCACCACCAAGAAGATCAAATACACCTGCTGTGGGTTGCAACCCCATAGGCATGGGAGGTGGGAGTATTAGCCATACTGGACCTCTGTAACTTCTTTTTCTGTCACTCAGTTTTTGTCTTCTCCCTTTTGGGATATCAACAAGGCCATGCTAAAGGTGTTACCAAAAGCTGTACATGGAAAGACACCGAGGTTCTTTTTTCATTTCTCACACTCATGTCAACAGCCACTGTTATAACACATCCAAATTAGGCAATTGCATACATAAAAGGAAAAAGTACTGGATTGCAGAGAACTTAGGAACAAGTGGTAGCAGGATGGGAAGTCAGTTCCCAAAAGAGGAGAGATGGATGTGTTTTACCTACATTACTGGGCAAAAAACACAGGATTTAGTAAAAGAGCAGCTGATAAGCAAAAACAAACCCAAAAAAGAGCGGCTGTGTATCAGAATAGGTTGGCTTTAGACTATCTATTAGCTGAAGAAGGGGGTGTTTGTGGAAAGTTCAGTACATCAGGTTGTTGTTTAAAAATAGATGACAATGGAGATGACGTCCTGGACATAGTCAATGATATCAGAAAAATCGCCCACGTCCCAGTTCAAAAGTGGGAATCAATGCTAAATACTACCTGGTGGGATAATGTGTTGGGAGTAGAATGGTGGGAAAAGTTAGACTTCTTCCTTTTATGCGCTACAGCTCGTCTAATATTTCTTCCTTGTCTGATTCCCTGTTTCATTCGGCTCGTCACCAGTGTAGTACAAGGCATGCAATCAGTGAACATGGACCAAAAGTTGCCTACAACAACAACACAAAGGATTATGGTGTTAATGAAACAAAATCATATAGAAGACCCCTTCAAAGAAGCGAGACTGATTTGTGAAAAAAATGAGTGAATAATGAAGGCTAGAAAACAATGAATATTGCTCAAGCCAAATTAATTATAAAGAGGGAGGATTGTGAAAAGTGCATATTATATGGCTCTACGCAAGATATTTACTATATGTATTATGTTGTATTGATTGTTAATGTTGTATTAGTATTTTGATAGTATGGTAAATGTAGTTTTGTAGATAAAATGTAGTTTTTATATGCCAAGCACAGGAAAACGTAAATCTTTCAGAGAAAAAAAGAATTTACTACTTCCTTATCAGAAGAGACCAACTTCTCCTGCCTTGCTCAGCCCTGAAGATGCCATAGAGATTAAAGGAAAAAGGTGATACTAACCAGAGACAAATCTTTGTTTGAATGGAATTGATGCATCATGTATGAAATGTATGAATATTCAACAGGCTATTGCTTTTAAAGGATAATCCTTTGTTAACAGGGGCCCTTCTTCAGAGCTTTTTTGCTTGGGGAGGCACCCAGATGTCTGAAACTTTGTTTTTATTTTCTCGTATTGTCCTAACCCTAATTCTTCAATTTTTTACTCTAATTCTATTTTATAATCATCTTATTCACTATTAAACTTTCAAAATTTTAAAATCAAGTGCTTAGTGTTTTTCACAAGGTACATAAAACTTGTAGGCCTCCTCTGCCCAGAAACCCATTGAACAGTGATGAAGACAGGAAATAGGAGTCCTACCAAGGGTTCATTTATCACATTTGCATTGAAAAGGTAGAAAGGTCAGAATGAGGAAGACTTCTTTACTTCCTCATTTGGGGGATCCCTCCCCAAGAAAAGGACCACCGACACATTTCAAAGAACAAACTATGCATGCTTAATAGCTTTGGAGCTAATTACGATACGAAGCGGGGAATGGGATGTACAGGGTTATGAATATGCATTTGTGTTTTGGGTATTTAATACTTTTGTAAATAAAAGGACTCTGTGATCACCTGTAAACTGTGGTGTGAATTTGGGAGCTATCCCGCACACTGCCCGGTGTTGTAATAAGCATACACTTTCTAACTTTCAACTTTAAGAGAGGTTTTGTCCGTCACAGCTGGGTATGGATACTAGATCAGTACTCACATTTTCTTTAGTAAGTCAAGATGACCTTGCTTCTATAGATTCTGGACAATGACCAGGGATTGGACAATAAGGTTGCCACCTCTCTACTCCCCTGGCCAGGCTAAAAGTCCATCAACTGTCCCTCATCAGAGAGGAATGTGAAAACAACCACTTTGTTTATGTTACAAGCATGAGAAGGCTCCACTACAGAAATGTCAACATTCACAGAAGGCTAAAACTCAGGGCCAACAGCCAGCCCATTCTGATACACCGCCACCCTGGTTTGGGATAATTGCTTTGCTAGTAGCTCTAGAGCTCTTGTTGTTTTATTAGGGGTTTTTTTTGTTTTGTTTTGTTTTGTTTGTTTGTTTTTTATACAACTGTTTGCAATTTAATATTACAGTTCAACATAGATATAGGGGTTTGGTATCCCCAGCTTCCATCCTGAGCCCAGGTAATGGGTCTGTATTAGTCAATAATTTTTTCTGGTGCCCATTCTTCATCTCTCCAAGTTTGAGTCCCTCCTGTTAGATCTCGTTTCCATTTTCGGTGTATTTACTCTTATAGGGGTTTTCCCAATATCCTGTCTTGTGGTTTTGGTAACAAAAAATCCCTGGTTGTATTATCCCAATTGTATAACTGCCTCTCCAGTCCTTAGGTAACTTACTATAGGCCCATCTCCACAAATCCAAAACATATCTTCATGAGTGTGTCCCAGTCTATTGTTTTCCTTGGGAGGTTTTCCCAAAATGACTTTAGATTTTCTACCTTCTGGACAGGATTTCCTATGCTCCTATTGCACTAAAATAACTCTGATTCCTTTACTGTACACTTATTGTTATTAAATGGACTCCAGTATTTATTAGGTGCCTCCAGCCACTACCAATGAGCTGTAGAGTTTGTGGTATATGCCTTCTTACAGGGATTCTCTCCTACTTTGGTTTTAGAAGTATTCCTTTTTTGGGGGGCGGAACAAACACTTGTTCCTTACCACTGAATCTGTTAGTACCCATTCTTTAGGACTGTCTTCTGGTTTGGTAATTTTACTTCAATTCCATTTTAAAATTTGCGTAACCTCTAGCCCTGCACACCTCTATGGCTGCTCTTTTGTCATATGGGATCTTTTATAAATCTTGCGATTAAAAACATTTAATTCAGCTGCTACTTGCCGCATCAAGTCTAAAAACAAATTTTGGCTCAAGGTGGGAAAATTTAATTCGGACACCTTCTTTTTTAGGTTCTCACAGAAATCAGAATCCAGGTTTTCAGGCTGTGTTGTTTTCTTTATAGTTTTTATTGCCTTTTGAACTCAACTTTCTTTATACTGATCCTGTACTCCCCTGTTGTCAGAATGTCCTTACATGCCTGAATACATACATACATTTGTTGAAACATATATTCCTCTCCCCTGGGACATCCAGAGCTGCTAATTGATCTTCCTTTTTCTTTGTTTTGGCCTATCTAATATTCTTGTCCATTCTCAGTATGTTTTTGCAACTTCTCCTGGTCACAGTATTTTGCATTCACACAAGTGTTTGCTACCATTGTGGATATAAAACCTCATCAATATTGGACAGCTTGATAACACTGGGTACATGTGATATATGTCCTAAAGTTAATTCGTGTTTGGAATATATCTGTATTATGATACACCCATATAAAATGTAAGTTTTATATCTGCCCAAATATGTTGTACGAAAACTGAGACAGAAGCCATACAGGGAGGGGTACGAGGTATCTCTGCTGGCAGCGAGAACTATGCTAAGAATGACATCCAAAGGGAACATAGAAATACCTCTGCCGGGAAACCCTGAAAGGAACACAAAGACCACGGAAGAAGGAGATGAGCAGCCCAGGAACGGAATAATCACATCAGATCCATATCTCATCCGACTCCTCCGGACATTATCATATCTACAACACACCTGGGCTCGATGATTAAGGTCATTGTCTACCAAGGAAGAACTATTCAGAACACCCAGACCCGAACATGAATAGTTAATGAATCTGCCGTGGACAGGGAAAACATCAGAGCCCCGATTCTTCTCAGCGATCCTGTGTGTAAAAAGGGGCAGCTTCAAGCCAGTAATGTGAACTTAGGGGCTGACATACTGGCAGAGTGTGTTACCGGGTTCACCCAGCGCCGATCCCGGGCTCGACGCTGTCCTTTTAATTGTGGCTGTCCGAGACTCCTATTTTGTCTCTCAATAAAATTCTAAATTTTGATTTCTAAAATTTGGACTATCGTATTTATAACAGCCGCCTCAGCACTTTGGCCATCATTCTGGGTGTAGCTGCCTCCACCCCAGCCACCATCTTGTGCAAAGCTGGCTCAGCCCTCTGTCTGCCATCTTGTGTGTGGTTGCCTCAGTCCCAGTCACCATCGTGTGCATGGCTGGCTCAGCCCTGTGGCTATCATTGTGTGTGTGGCTTCCTCTGCCCCAGCCGCCATTTTGTGTGTGGCTGCCTCAGCCCCAGCCGCCATCTTGTGCATGGCTGCCTCAGCCCCGGCTGACATCTTGTGTGAGGCTGCCTCAGCATGGCTGCCATCTTGTCCATCAACCTAGTCCAACTCTGAAGTGAATGTGCTGCTGTTTTGTCGGCAGTCAGGGTCAGCACCAAGGACACCAACACCAGCAGGACAGTCTACAGGGAATGGCACGGGTGTGGCTCAAAGCAGCCTGTCCTAACTTGTCACTGTCCTTTATCCATGAACAGGTCCCCATGTGCAGCCACAGCAAATGTCCAACAGCAGCTCCATCAGCCACTTCCTCCTGCTGCCATTGGCAGACACGCGGCAGCTGCAGCTCCTGCACTTCTGCCTCTTCCTGGGCATCTCCCTGGCTGCCCTCCTGGCCAACGGCCTCATCATCAGCGCCGTAGCCTGAGGCCACCTCCTGCACACGCCCATGTTCTTCTTCCTGCTCAACCTGGCCCTCACCAACCTGGGCTATATCTGTACCACTGTTCTGGAAAAAAAAAAAGAAAGAGAGTCAGAGACTTGCTCTTTTGTATGTTTCTTTATTATCAAGCTTGGCTCTTGGGGAGAGCTTGCTTGCTCCCTTGGCAACGTGGAGGAGGAGGTACACACAGCTTTGCTTCACAGCAAAGCTGGGGATTCCCACCCCTCTCACGGGCTTTCTCCCCTTGACGGGGGCGTCCGTTTCGCTTCGCTGATCAGCGGTCATCCAGCGATGGGGGACTCCTTCTCAGGTCACGGCGAATAAATAAAGCTGCTTTGGCAGACCCCCGTACTTCTTGCACTAGTCTAAACTGCGACTTCAGTTCTGGATTCTGCTTTGGTTCTCTGCTTTTCAGAGTCCCTCGTTCTTGAGTTGTTCCCAGAATTCTTTCTACTAAGTCAATGAACAGGTTTTTTCCTGATGGGATGTCTAGGCTTTTTTCAAATTTTGTTGTCAACACTTTTTCTTTTATTATATCTCTCAATCCTTTGTGATCTGCTTCAAAGCATAGCCAAGTATCTCCTAATGGACATTCCCCAAATAGGCGCTGTGCATAACTAGCTGTGTTTTTTGTGGTCCAATAAACTTTTCCATCCTATTGGCAAGTATTCAACTGGGAGTGGTCAAAGGACTTTGGGTTCACGTTAGGATGGACCCTGAATAAGGATCTGAGATCCTCTCCATCGTACACTGGATGGTAGCAGTTAGCATAGGCTTTTGTTTCATAGGTGTGCTTTATGAACATCACCAGTACGATCCCTCCCAAGAGTCCGGCCTGGGCCATCCTTCCTGGATCTCTTGCTCCACCCGGCCTTGCCTCTTGGAGTGGAGAGGTCTCCTAAAGAACCCACTTACATGCTTCCACCTCCCTTCCCTATTAATTTAGTTGCTTTTAGAGAATGTTCTGTAGGAGATTTACCTTTTTTTTTATTTATTTTTTTTCCCCTAAAAAAAAAAAAAAAAAAACCAAAACCAACTTTATACTTTTTTAATTTTTCTATTACTTCAATTTGTTCAAACTGCTACTTATAGAACTTAACAACTTTTAAAATTAACATATAAAAATCTTAAAGTTATTAAAATCACTATTTATAAAACTTAATATTAAAAATTAATATTAAAAACCCCTTATACCTTTTTTAAATATATATTACTTAAACTTATTTAAATTGCTACTTATAAAATTTACAATCTAAAAATTAACATATGAAAAAACTTAAACTTACTTAAATTCTTACTTATAAAACTTAAACTATATGTAAAATGAATTAAAAAAAAAAAACCAAACCTTATATCCTTTTTAATATATCTATTACTTAAACTTATCTAAATTGATAATTACAGAAACTGACTTAGGTTTACATAAATTAACCCTTATTGTGCCCCTCCTCTCTTTTTTTTTTTTTTTTTTTTTTTTTTTTTTTTTTTTTTTTTTGTTCTTTCTTTCTTTTTTTGAGTCAGTTGATTATGGGAGAGGCAACTGAAAGAAAAGGTTTTCACAGTCTCTGTTATCTCTTATTTCTTTTTAAAGGTTAATTTCAAGTCTTTCGGGTGTGGTGTTACTGTCCACTCGGTTTCATCCGGTGAGGGTGCTGAACTCGGGTTCTCTCCAGGAGGGGGTACTGGCCCTTTAACTCTGGTGATGTGGATCCATCCTTTTTCTTTAGTGCGCACTGCTGTGTGAGTTGTTAACAGTACTTGGTAGGGACCTTCAAACCTCAGGGTCAGCGGGGTATTAGTCCACGTTTTGATCAATACCCAATCTCCAGGATTGATATTATGCACATTTGCATCCAAAGAAGAAGTTTGACGAAGATAGCCTTTCTTTCTGAGATTTTCTAGGGTTTGTCCAATGGTTTTTAGATATTTTCTAGTGAATTCCTCTCTTTCCAGGTAGTCTTTAGAACTATAAGGAGATAACAAAAAGGGAAGCCCAAAGAACATTTCATATGGTGACACTCCTAGATCTGCTCGTGGCTGTGTTCTGATTCATAATAATGCTAGGGGTAAGCATTTAAGCCAATTTAGTTGAGTTTCTATTAGTTTAGTCAGTACATTTTTAATGGTCTTGTTCATCCTTTCTACTCTGCCTGAGCTTTGGGGATGCCATGGGGTGTGTAACCTCCATTTTATCCCTAAGGCTTGTGTTACCTGTTGTAGAATTTGTGCTGTGAAATGTGGCCCTCTATCTGAATCAATATTATTTATCAGCCCATACCGAGGAAGGATATCCTCCAATATTATTTTTGTTACTACTTCTGCTGTTTCCTTTTTGTAGGGAATGCCTCTACCCAATGGGTAAGGTGATCTATGACCACTAGCAATTGTTTGTAACCTTGAACAGAGGGCATCTCAGTAAAATCAATTTGCAAGTTCTGGAAGGGCCTTAAGGCTAACTCCCTCCCTCCAGGCTCAGTTTTTCTCATCAGTTTTTGATTTATTTTCTGACATATTATACATCCCTGAGTAACTGCTTTTGCTAATTCGTGTACTCCAATACATAAGGTTTTCCCTTAGGAAATGGTCACATAACCCCTGGGTCCCCCAGTGGGTTAAATTATGTATTTTTGTAAGTATTTTTCTGGCTAGGGCTTTATTTAGGAATTTCCGTCCATCAGCTGTTAACCACACTCCGTGTTCCCCCGGTGTAATCCTAATTCTTTTATTGCTTTCTGCTCTTTTATACTAAACACTTCCTCTATCCCCTCTTCTTCTTTTCTTGGTATTTTCTCCAATTTGAGGATTTTTACTGGTTCTCCTGGTTCTAAAGCTGCTTCTCTGGCTGTTTTATCAGCTAACTGGTTTCCCCTTATCTTGGGCATATCTCCCTTTTGATGCCCTTTTATGTGAACTACTGCAATTTCTACTGTTTTTTGTAAAGATTTTTAACACTGACTTTATTAATTCTGTGTGAATTAAGTTTTTCCCTTTTGAATTTAAATATCCCCGTCCTTCCCAAATTTTCCCAAATGTGTGCACGATACCAAAGGCATATCTAGAGTCTGTGTAAATGGTCCCTCGATCATCTTTAAGTAAGTCTAGCCCTCTTTTAAGTGCATATATTTCACAGCACTGTGCTGACCAATTACTTGGTAACTTTCCCTTTTCTAAGACTTCAATTTTCTCTCCCTCAGTCACAGAGTATCCGGATGTTCTTTTCCCTTCCACCACTCGGGATGACCCATCTGTGAACAATACTCTTCCATATGGAAGGAGTGTATCTTCTAAAACTTCTCTCACTTTTGTCTGCATATCAATGAGCTCTAGGCAATGATGTTCTATCACTTCAGTGGGCTCGCCAGAGAGAAATTGGGCTGGATTTAAGATTTTTGATATTGTTAGTTCTAGGTTATCTGTATTTATCTTATCTTTTTCTTGGGACTTATCAAAAGCTAATTTAGTATTATTCCTTTGGGGGACAGATTCTCTTATGCGTCTTACTATCAAGGACCCATAGTCTCTCATATTTTGTCTTTCTTCTTCTCAATTTGGGTCCTACCCTGGGTCAGCTTTTGGTAATTTATGATCTCCAGGTGGCCCCAACCTATTTTCCCTTTCTTGGACGCTCACACTTTACTTACACCAGGGGCTCAGACTCTCTTCTGACCCCTTTGAGGTGAGCCCTAATGACCTCACCCCCTATGTACCCCCGCGCCTTGCCTCACCCCTGAGACTCTGGACACACTTTGCGGCGCACGACAAGGTCCCTAGCACTGGCATCCCCTTCTGGGCCTCAGGGCCTTCCCGCGCCTGAGCCCCCACCGGGCCGGACACCTTCAGTCCGAACCCCGGACTAGACTGCCCTGTCACTAGTGCCGTTCCCCTCTTCACTTTTTGAAATGGAGCTAAGAGGTCAAGACTCCGCACGGGTCACCTGGGGGGGTATCCCTTCCTTGTTTCCAAGGATCAACCCGAGCAGGGCCCGACTTCTTTGCCTTCCACCAGGACTGGCTTGACTACTTCTCCCCAGCGAAGCAGCCTCGGCAAGAGGGATGAGTGCGTGTGTGCAGGATGCCCGCCTCGCCTCCAAGCTGACTCCCCACCCCAGTGTCCTCAGGCTATGGGTTTACGGCCTCCTCCCTGAGACCGCGGCAGCACACCCTCTCCGGTGCGTTTGGCTCAGTCCTGGGAAGCAGGGACTCTAGTGAGCTCTCGGCACCCGCAGTGTCTGGGGACACCCCGTCAACCCTGGTACAGTTTTCCCGCCCCTCCAGGGACTCTAAACCCTCCTAGGCTACTCTAGCCTTTAAGGGGGGGGACCTGCCCCTAATGTGTGCCACTCACACTTTGTTTTCCCCTGCACACCCGGGGGGCGGGTCTTTCTGCCCCCAATGCATGCCACTCACACTCTATTTTCCCCTGCACGCCCAGGGGGGGTCTTTCTGCCCCTAAGGAGACCCCTCACTCACCAGTTTCTTTCGCTTCCCCCTTTTCCTGGCCGGCCCCCTCGCGGGGGTCTGAAACCGCAGTACACAGGGGTCCACACTCAGGTCCGGGGGTCCGAGCTGATGGCCTCTCTCATACTCTCAGTCGCATGCCTCCTTTACCCACCGCCGGAATGCTCACCCTCCGGCTCTCCTCCTCGTTGCCGGTCCCAGGCTGCTCCCTCTTGCCAGCTGTCCTGGAGGTCCGAAGGGCGAGCGGCCGTCCCATCTTCGGTCCCTCTTCAGGCGTGGCCAGATCCCGGACGAGCTCCCCAAAAATTGTTCTGGAAAAAAAAGAGAGTGTCAGAGACTTGCTGTTTTGTATGTTTCTTTATTATCAAGCTTGGCCTTGGGGGAGAGCTTGCTTGCTCCCTTGGCAA
>JAIXNV010000848.1:0-16990 GCA_020917445.1 Riparia riparia
CAGGGTGCCAGCCCTACACTTTCCAGGGGCTGAGGCGATTAGAGCTGAATCTCGTTACTGCTTAATCATCTCTGGGAGATGGTGGGGAGGGGCAGCAGCTCCCCTTGCCAAATGTGGCCAGCGCTGCCCCTGCTCTGCCCTCCTGCCACAAGCAGGGACGTGGTTCTGTCCCGAGGGGTGCAGGGCCCTGGGGGTGCGTACTGGGTGCTGCTGGTGGCATCATGGTGGCACTGCTCCTCACCTTCTCTGTGCACTTGGAAGCTCCATCTTGAGCTCTTTGGACCGTGGCTGTGGTGCCACTGACAGGCTGGGCAGAGGCAGCAGCCTCGTTCACTCTCCTCCCTCGGCTCTGTGAATTAAAGCTGTTCATTTGCAAAATTGATGCTGTGGTGGAGGCCCAGAGCGGAGTCATGCCCTCCCATGTGGAGAGGGAGCACCCAAGGTTTTTGGCACCCCAGGGGCATCTCAGCTCATCTCCAGCCCTTCCCCTGGAGGCTGCTTTGCCCCCAGAGCAATGCTTAGCACAAAGCACTGACCTCCTGCCTCTTATTTTCTTTTTCTGCTTTTTATTTGCTGAGAGGGCATTGGCCAAGCATTGTGCCTTCCCCGTCAGTGTGCGGTGTGTTCTGGGGGGGTGGGGGACCCTCAGCAGCTGTCTGCACTGCAGCCGGGACGGGGAGCCCCAAACCAGCTCCCTCTCCACCAGCTGGGTCCTGTTAGGAGCGCGGTGGTGAGAGCTGAGCGTGGGCTGGGAATCGCAGCCCAGCGTCTGCCCGGCAGCTGGAGCTGGTCTTGGAGCCAGCACCCAGCCCCAGTCCTGGCCCCAGCCCCCAGCCAGCTCTCCAGGATCAGTCCTGCAGGAGCTGCCTCGTCAGCTCTGGTTACAGCTCAGGGCAGGGCGGGCTGGGGAGACAGGGATCCCAGTTGGGCAGGCAAGGAGGAAAAACACCCCAGAGAGATTACACAAAGGGACAGCAAGATGGAAGTGGCAGCTGGCGCCTGGCGCAGGGGGACTCGTGGTGCCCTTGGGGAAGCGTAGCCTACTGAGATAAGTGAGGTCTGGTGAGCAGGAGAGTGAATTTGGGGTGGGGTGGGCAACCCTGGGCACTTTTGGGGTGCTGAGCCCCAGCTCTGTGGCCCCCAGGACTGGGCACTCACAGCACAGCTGCAGCAAGCGAGGACAAGATCTCCGTCGCTTGAATATTCCACTTAAAAACCCGCAGCCCCCGGACAGATGGCAGCTCTGCTGGGGATTTTGCTGAAATTTATTTTCTCTTGATTTGGCAATATGTGATTTCCAATGCTGATAATCATCTTTGTGCTTGTGAAGTGTCTGCCTTTGGAGGATCCCAAAATAGGCAGCAATATGAACTGTTTGGAAGAGGGAGGCGAGCTTGGGGTTGGGTCCAACTGGGGAAACTGAGACAGAATATTCCCCGTGCGTTCCCCTTCCTTTTGCTCTTTCTCCAGTGGTCATTCCATCTTTCTGTGGGAAGCGTTGGGTCTGTGGCAGCATGGACGCAGCTTCTCACCGTGGCTGTCCTTGCTTTCAGGTGACCTTCACCAAGCGCAAGTTCGGCCTGATGAAGAAAGCCTACGAGCTGAGTGTCCTGTGCGACTGCGAGATCGCCCTCATCATCTTCAACCACTCCAACAAGCTGTTCCAGTATGCCAGCACCGACATGGACAAGGTGCTGCTCAAGTACACGGAGTACAACGAGCCCCATGAGAGCCGGACCAACGCAGACATCATCGAGGTGAGGCTGCCCACCCGCTCCTCCCCAGCTTTGCCATTGGGGTAGAGCCAGGGCTGAGTCTGGTTCCACATTGGGTGCAGGAGGCTGGTGCAGGGTGAGGATGGAGCAAGCAGATCTCCCACACTCAGTGCCAGATGGATTTTGCGTGGTTTTGGTTCAGCCTACAGAAATACTCCATTCTGGGTGGTAGAGCTGAAGCCGTCTGCAGTTGTGTGTTGACCTACTGCCTTGAAACTTGAGGTGCAGGTTTGCTTTGTGGGACTCCGCTGTGGAATCCGGGCAGGCCATGACGAGATGCATTTGGAGGCAGCTCCTGGGACTGCTGCACTGGAGTACCTGGTGCAACTGGAGACATTGTTCTGCAGTGCCTGGTACAGCTGGTGACATTGTCCCAGCCTGGATATTCAGGCAGGCACAGTGGGGTTGTGGGAGGGCACCAGTGGCTGAATGGCACAGGAATTCAGGTGGGATGGACCTTGTGCCTCTGGTCCAGTGCCTGCTCAAAGCATGGCCAAGCTCATGGGTTGGTGGGTTTGCTCAAAGCTTGTCTGGCTGCATTTTGTGGGTCTCCAGGGATGGCCCAACCACATCCAGCGTGAATCATCCCCAGCACTGCTGCTGGCACCATGCCCAAACTGTGCTCGCTTCAAGGCTGCTCTCCTCCAGCCTGCTGGCATCGCAGGAGATGCTCAGATGCCACGTGCTGGTGGTGCCCCCGTGCTGGCCCTCTCCACAGCTTTGTCCTTGTCTCTGGTGCTGGCAGAGCATCGCTGGGCACATTTGACTCACAGGAGAACGCCAGCGGTGCCTTGGTCATCAGCCACAGGCTCTCCCTGAGCAGTAGCTGTGCAGATGGAGCTGTGGGGTCCTCAGCATGGGGGCAGCTGCCATTAAACCTGCACAGACAGGCAAATGAAGGGCTTGGTGTTGTAATTAGTGGCATTATGGGCATCAGTTAATGCCCTCAGAGCCACTGGTGGCAGAGTGGAGCAGCACAGCCTCCACTGCTGGATCAACTGGGCTTCTGCTTCTACCTTTGGATCCCTTTGGTGCCCCTTGGCCAGTGTGCTCAGGCTTTGATTTCATGAAGAGAAGGGAAAAAAACCCAGCCTGCCTCCACCCTCAAAAATCTTGCTTTCTTTTTCTTTTTTTATACTCTGCAAAATGTGTCTTTTTGAGAGATTGGGACTTGAGGTTTTCACCCCACGGCTGAGCCATGGCCAAGCCTCTCGCAGCATCTGCCGTCCTTTGCTGGCATTTGGGAACTCTTCTGCCACAGCACAGTTTTATAGGAGCCTTCAAAATGGTCCAAAAACGTCCTTTTTGGCCTCTTTGAGTCAGGTAATGCCCTTTCACTGTGCCAATGCCAGCGGTTCCCTGCCGCTCTCGGAGGCGCAGCCTCTCCGGGCTGCTCAAACTGCGGCGCTTGCAGCGTCGAACAGATTTGTCTTGGCCTAAAAATACCGTAAACATTTTGGGCAGCGTTCTCTGTTCCCTTATGGTCCAAGATGCAAACACTCCCAAGCCGACAAGTTACACACAGTCCTTGGCACCCAAAGAAACACTGTGTTTGCACCACATGAAAAGCTGGATCTGCATCCAAAGCCAAGGAGAGGAACGTCGGGAGCGGAAGGATATTGGTGGATGGCAAGAAAAAAAGCCCAAACGCGCCGGGCTCGGCATGTCTTGCTGGCAGAGATGTCATGGAGCAAAACCTGCTGGGGTGCAGGCAGGTTTGGAGGCTGCTCAAGCATCCCTCCTCATCCTTGTCTTGTCTGGGTTGGGGCTGCTCTAAGATTTTTACTGTTTTCTGAATCCATGTCCCCAGGAGACCATTCCTGCTCTTGGTGAGGTTTCCCCTCATCCAGGTTACGTTCCCATAGCCCAGCTGTGTCCCCACTGCACACACAAAAGCGATTTATCTCGCATTTCTTGGTGGCTCCTGGTTGAACTTGACTCACAAAAGGTATCTTCTTGTTCTGGAAACTTTCCCACATGGAGCATTTAGAGACCATGAAAACGCAGGCTGGCACACTGCCACCAAATACGATTTTAAGTGGATTTCAAGGGGCTGCTGCATCAACTCATCTTCCCTGTGACGCCCGTGGCCCCTTCCTGCTGAGAGATTCAGCCCTGAGTGGCTCTGGCAGTATCTCAGGAAGGATAAGGAGCAGCCAGGACATGGAGGAATTGAGGCAGAAGCCTCTTGATTTTGTTCTCCTGGTTGAAGAGGAGTGAGCAGTGGCTCCAGAGGGCTAAGCCAAGCACTGCCAGGCTGGGGGCTCCTGGGGCCAAAAACACTGGTACCACAGCTCAAGGCAGGATGAGTTGCTCTTTCCAAATTACGTTTTAAAACAACATGAGATCTCCCAGTTTTTGGTCCTGGGTTGGCATCTGAGGGTGGAATTGGTGACATCCCATCCAGGAAATGTCCTTGGAGGGTTTGTCCCCTGGGTATTTAGTGAGAGGCAGAGCTGCTCCATGCTGAGCATACCCAGAACTCCAGAGGGGTTGGTTCCACACCCCAGCTGCCTTTTGGGGTCCATTCCCTGCCAGGACACCCTGTGGTTTTTTTAGCTGTGCCAGGGCTCTGCAGCGGCTGTCAGGAGTGCGATTCTGCCGTGCTGCTCCTGCGGTTTCTCCGTGCCCGGCAAAGTCCTGGTTATTGCAGGCTTTTAAGTCCGAGAAAATCTCTCTAATGCAGAGAGGGGGGTTTCCTTAATCGGCCGGGGGACAGCTGAGCCCCCAGACAGGCACGCTGGGTGCCACGTGCACGCCCGGCCTGGGATCACGCCGGCTTTGGTCCTCGCTGTCGCTTCTCGTTTCCTCACAGCCTGGCTGACGTGCCAGTTCCTGATAAGGGACTTGGACAGAGCAGAGCTCGCTGGGCACCAGGGTGCTCCACAGCCAATTAAAGCCACACAGCCCGTTTCTGCCCTTTCCTTGGCTGAATGTCCTGGAGGGGCTGATTTTCCCCTAATTCTCCTTCCTGGGGTTGTCATTCCCTGGGATGTGTTAAATTGGACATTTTGCAGTATGCTGGGGAGGTGACAAAATGCAGAGGCAGCTGCCAGTGTCATGTCTTCATCCTCATTCTCATCCTTATCCTCATCCAGACTTCTCCAAAGCCCGGAGTGGTTGAGCCTCCCTTCTCTAAGGGAAGTCAACTGCATCCTGGTTGAGAATCGTTTCCTCTCACATGTTCTACGTTTCCTGCTGCTCTCTTACCCTCTTTGGGTTGGAAATCTGCTCCCATGTGAGCTGGGATCATGGAAGTGAGCATATTTCCTGGCAAAGCAGGATGTGCACTGGGTCCTGATAGAATAGAGGGACCTGAGTGTGGCAGGGAGAGGGGCAGGTGACGACCAACGTGGGTTTTTGCTATGGGAAGTTCACACCCTGGTTTTCTCTGAAAATTTTCTGCTGGAGAGGAATTACTTTTAAATCTCTTCCATATGAAAAATTGTTGTGTTCCACTGTCTGCAGCCCAGTGACAGAAAGGTTTCCTGAAAACCTCTTTGCATCTTCTGTTTTTTCCCTGGCAAAAAGAAAGAAGAGGAATCAGAAGGAAAGTTCTTCTCTAAAAGACCTTGCAGAGATCCCAAAACCAGGAATCTTTGGGTTTGATTCCCGCTCCAGCAGAATTGTTTTCCTTTTGCATCATCTTGACAAAAAGCTAAAAATGTGGGATGCACTTTTTTTTATTTTTTGGTTAAAAAACCCGAAAAGAACCAGCAGCCAACGCCCGTATGGCTGGAAATGGCATTTTGCTGTCCCAAACCTCTCGTTGAGCAGCAGATTGCTGGAAGCCACGCTGCCTTGGCTCGTGTCCTGCTGCGACTCCGGCCCGGTCACTCCCTGCCGGCGGCGCTTCCCGTCGCACTACGCTGCAGATGGGCGCCGTGCTCAGCCTGGAGCTTGTCCCCATCCCCTTCCCTGCAGCTCTAGCAGCCCCTCACGGTGTTACAGGTGACAATCCCGGCTCCAAGGTCACAATCTCACTTTGGGGGGGTCACAGTCCCAGCTCACAGGTTTGCAGTCACAGCTCACGCTGCTGCCTGTAGCATCTGGGAAGGAAATTTTTCCCCGTGCACAACTGGCTTGACACTTCCTGGGGCTGCTGGCGGCTTTCCTGCAGGAACAGGGATGGCGGCACCACAGCTGCTCCTCTGAGCTCAGCTGCTGAGGACCCTCCCCTGCGAGGAGCTGTGGGTCTCCCAGACACTGAAGTTAGGACTGATTCTACAAAGTTGGTGGCTTGGGAGAGCGAGGAGACCGAGGCAGAGCCGGGGCACCAAATGCATTAGGCCCACAGAGAAAGATCTTGGGAACAATGAAGGTGTGATGCTGTGAGCTGTTTCAGGGTCTCGGTGAGCAGAGCCACGTCCACCCCATTCCACTGCTTTCCTTGACAGCCTTGTTGAGGGAACAGTCCCCAGGATGATTTTGTGTGGGCTTAGAAATGGCAAAATGCTGTGACTGCTGGTGGCAGCCCCTCGCTCATCCCTGTGCTTGATTCGGGCGTCAGATATGGGCAGAGCTGAGGGCACTGGGAGCTGCCTGAAGACCTCCCTGGTGACAGCGCTGCTGCAGCTTTTGGAAAGAAGAATGTTGATGCTTGGCTGAAACCTCTTGAAAAATCCCGTTGTGAGATTCCCCCCTTTGAGGGTCCTGGGGGCGTGGAGGTGGCTCGTTCATCCCCACAACTTCTGAACCTGCCAACAGCTGTTGCTGAAGGAGAGGAGTTTTCAGAGATGTGAGGGATTACCCTCCCGATTCCTAGGGAGGGATGGGAGGGCAGAGGTGAGAGATTCAGCTCCTGTCCCTGCAAAGGGAATCGTGTCGAGATGGGCACAGCCCCGTGTTAGACAGCAGAGTCTCTTCAGTGCCTGAATGAAACCCGGCTTCATTGCTTCACTGCTCATGGAACAACTTTTTCCATTTTTGCCTCTGAAAGAGAAAAAGGAAAAAACTTTTTTTTTTTTTTTTTTTTTTTTTTTTAAGAGAAAAGCTCAACTTTCCGTCTTTCGGCTGAGTCGGCGAAACAAAAGGTTTTGGAAAAAAAAAAAATCCACAAAAAGCAGTTTCAAAAAAAAAAAAAAAAAAGGCAAAGCTGTTCCTTCCCCACCAGCAGCACCTCTTCCTCTTTTGGGCCATTCTGACAACGAACAAGGACATGTACCAAAATAGAAAAATAATAAGGAAAAGTCCTCAGGAAACTGCAGAAAAAGCCCTGGGAATCTCCCATTCATGGCAGTGACTGATTCCCACTGCTTTTCTCTATAGACAGTCAACACAGGAATTAAGGATACCAGGAATTATTAAGTATTATTAGGTATAAGAATTACTCCTACTCATTATTATTAGATAATTAGTTAATAATTACTAGGTTTCAGGAATTACTGGTGTCACTAAACAGGGCATCAGATTCCACCATGGTCAGGAGCGAGTCGGGTACTTCTTTTGTGGAGCTGTATGTGAACGAGGATGTTTCCCTTCTGCAACTGGATCCAGTAACGAGAGTGCAAATGGCGCTTGGGAAGGCCCAGGAAGGAGAAATTTTAATGGAAAATATTGTGAAAAGCTTCAGCTGGATGGAGAACAGGCCGGGGTGGGTGTGGTGCCCATTGCTTGGCCGTGGCTACCTGGCACAAGCGTCCGTCGAGCCCGACCTGTGGCGCGGTGCGCGGAGCAGCGCCCGGCAAATCCCGCGCACCGTGTTCCCAACCCTTCTGGGGACAGCCTGCATTTTATTTGCTCCAGCAGCATTTCCCCCAGGAGCCCTGTGTTTCCTGGGTTTTATTTGCTCCAGCAGCATTTCCCTCAGAAGCCCTGTGTTTCCTGGGTTTTATTTGCTCCAGCAGCATTTCCCTCAGAAGCCCTGTGCTTCCTGGGGCTCGCAGGTAGCTGAAGAGCCACTCCCAAACACGCTTTGGCCTCAGAAGGGAGATGTTTGTTGCTGTTTAGGAAGACAGAGAATTGTCAAGACTTTTTTCTTTTCTTTTTTTTTTTTTTTTTTTCCCCTGCTGAATTTGGCATGAAAAGGGATCAAGACTTCCAGGAAATTCTGTAGCTTTGACTTCTAAAAAAGAAAAAAAAAAAAGAGCTGGCAAGCGCTGGTTCCGTCATGACGCCTAATTGCTTTTGGTATGTTTGAAAGTAGAGGGATTCAAAGTGGATCTCAGTTGGCTGCTGGATATGAGTGCGGGACTTTGGGGCCTCACCGGGCTCCTCCTAATGAGGATTGCTTGTCTCACCTCATCGCCTCAATGCAGCAGTGCCCGGGACCTTTCCTGTTCCTGAGCCCAGTCTTGGCGTGGGGTTTTCTGCCCAGCGTTGTCACCGTCACCCCCTGTGTCACCCCCAGCAGGGCTCGCAGCTGTCACTGTGCCACGTGCACTGTCATGTGATTGCCTTCCTGTGGCACCTTTGCGTTTGGCAAATGCCAGTTGTCTGGTTTTGACAGGAGATTCTGACAAATTTGACAACTCGCCTATAATTTGGGGGTTTATTTTTCCTATCTGGCTGTTTGTAAGCAGGTTTTCCCTGTGTTTTGCAGGACAGCAAAGAACATTACGGTTTTTTTCCCCTTCGTGATGTTGTGCCACCTGAAAGTGACGAAGATGCCTGAGTTCATGCAGGGCCAAATTCAGTCCTGGTGTAAACAGAACCTTTGAAAACAAGGAAGTTTCTCTCCGTCGCTCCCCATGCTGTTAATTCCTAAGTTAGAGACACCCTGGCATCAAAACCCAGGGGCTGTATCCCGACTTTTTAACCCCTTTGAGGTCAGCGACATCTTGGGGTGATGGTGTTGATCTGAACAGGGGCGAGTCCAGGTCCACCCGGGCCAGGGGATGTTCTTGGGGGGACCTGCCCGTGTTCCCCACCTGCACTCCCCCATCTCAGACTGTTCCGGTTGTGTTTTCAGACGTTAAGAAAGAAAGGTTTTAACGGCTGTGACAGCCCAGAGCCCGACGGCGACGACTCCATAGACCAGAGCCCCTTGATGGAGGATAAATACCGCAAAAGCAGCGAGGATCTGGATATCCTGTTCAAGCGATACGGTGTAAGTACCCGTCCGTGGCTGGAAAACCTTCATTATATGTTCTTTTCTGTTTTGTTTCTCTTGTGTTCGACTTCCCCTCGACCTCGTCCCCCGCTCCCTCCCCGACACCCCCGTGTCCCCCCACACGTAACAGGCGCTGAACAAGAAGCACAGGGAGTGCGAGAGCCCGGAAGGGGATGAAGTGTTTGCGCTGACCCCGCAGACGGAAGAGAAATATAAAAAGATTGATGAGGAGTTTGATAAAATGATGCAGAGTTACCGGCTCGCAGTGAGTAGCTGGTGGCCTGCAGCCCCCTGGTCCCCTCCCCGGTGCCTCCAGGTGATGGGGGGGTGGATTTTGCATGGCTTTGCTTCGGAGCCGTGCCATGCCTTGGGAGCCGATGCCAACAGCCCCTGCAGCCCTGAATGCACCTGGCTCTTGAGGGCCCTTCCTGTTTCCCGTCCTTGAGAAAATGATTCCTACTAGCTCTGGCGTTCCTGACCCTCCTTGGCTCTGGCCAGGCGGTTCAGGAGCGTATTGCTTGTCTCCTCTCCTCTTCTGCAAGTACTGGATTAGGGCCTCCTTTTTCACCCTCTTTTCCTCAAAAAAACAGATTTTAGTCTGGGTTTAGATCCCAGTGTTCATGTGAGCTTATGGAGGATGCTGACCCCTCACATCCTTGCAAAGCTCTGCCTGGTTTGGGCTATTCCACATTAATTCACCCCAAATCCACCGAGCCCTCAGGACAACTGGTGGCCGTGGCAGAAATCCAGGAAGGTTTTAGCCTGTGATCCCGGAGCTGTCACTGGCACCGGGGTGGCATCAGGACAGTGCTGAAAGGGATTTGTGTCAGGAGACGGCAGGAGGAGGGGGACACGTTTCAAATTAGTTGTTAGTTCAAGGGAGCAGAGACTATTGATGCAGGCAAGGGCTCTTCAGGGGATTAGCCCCGAGTCGCTGCAGCCATAATTAATGCTGCGGGAGCAGGGGGGAGGCTCCTTTTCCAAGGGGTGGATGCAGCTCAGCAAAAATTACATACACAGCCCTATCCAAGCCCCTCTGTGCTTTGCAAGCCCCCACAAGTTAAAATTCTGGCTTTTCTCGAGAACTGGGCCTTGTGAAATCGCCAGGTTTTATTTTGCTGACTCAGCGCTGCGTTGCTCCACGAGCCTCGCGAAGATCCCAAAATCTGCATTTCCATCCCCTAGATCTCAGGTTGGAGGGGGTGGGGAGGCTGCCCTGAGACCTGGGAAGGCTGAGGAGGTGGAGGAAAGTGGGGTGCAGGTGGTGGTGATTTCTGGCAGCTCTGCTGTGCAAGGAGCTCAGCCCCACGAGAGGGATTCAGGGCAGGATTAGCTCTGTCAGGGCATGGATCCACCTCAGCCTCCCTGGTTTCACTAGGGGGTACAGGTTCTCACCCTACCAGGGTGTGTGGGGGGAGAGCAGAGCCCCAGCAGGACACACACCCCCCCAGCACCTGGCACAAGCCCTGCCACTGCTGGAAGTAGGCTCAAAAGCCACCTGAGCTTTGTCCTTTGGTGCAGAATACTCTCATGACCAGGGTCTGCTCAGCATCAAAACGTGTCTGCTGCAAAGGGAGGGCCCCAGGTAGGCTCCCCATCATCCGGACCTACCAATCCAAAGGGACAATCCGTGCCCAGAAGTCATTTCAGCAGGTGGCATTCAAGTGCTGGGTGTGTCCTCATCAGGGCGTAGCATCTGGCTCCCCCACTAAACCTCCCTGGCAGTGCAGGTGGAGCGTGTGCGGTGGAAGAAGACGCTTTTCCATTTTAACCGCTGGGTTGGTTTTGTGTGTGACCAGAACTAACCCAGCGGGGTGGCCGGGGCAGCTTAACGACAGCCGCGCCTGCTAACGAAAGGCCTTGGCGGGGCTTCTGCCTCTGGTGTTTGCCCTCGCTTCTAACGAGAGCAGAAATCCTGGATTATGGCTGACGTGTGCATCTTCTCGCCCAGACTTTGGACCGATGTGCAAACTGCCCCTCGTCGTGCCCTCTCCGGGGCAGGAGGGGCCGGGTGACCTGGGCGTGCCGGGGCAGCGTCAGCCTGACGCTTGTCTGCAGGTGCAGCGGGGTGGAGCTGGATCAAGGCAGACCCCGGCTCTCGGGCCGGTGTATCCGGCTCACGGCTCTGCCACGGCGTTGCTCACGCTGTGGTGTGGAGGAGCTTCAGCTCTTCCTCTCCCTCCCTGGGAACGGTGCGCGCACATGGACGCGTTGGCAGTGATTTATTACACAACGCTGCTCCGGTGTTCGTGCAACGCCCAAGAAACCTTCCTCCTCCTCCTCCTCCTCCTCCAATTCTGCTGCCATGCAGGATGAGCTCCCGGGCTGAGCAGAGGGAGGGCTCCGTGTTCCAGCTCTCCCTGGTGGTGTAGGAATTGCTGAGCCTGTCCCTGTGAGCGGCAGCCCCAGGAGCGGTGCCGCAGCGCAGGCTCAGAGCTGCTGTCCTCGTGGCTTGGCTGCGGCCGCGGGATATCTCTGAAGGACAGGACGCCCTTGGGAGGCAGGTGGGGAGAGCTCCTGGCAGCGAGGCGTGGGTGAGCAGTCCTACTCCTTCCTCCCATCCCCCTCTCTCACCTAAGGAGCAGGACCTATCCAGGAGCAGATTTCTGGAGGAGAGGGGGCTGCAAGGCAGCGAGGAGATGCACCAGCTGCAGTGGGGAGACCTCAGCTCCCTCTTCCCTCACTGGTGCAGCCTGTGGGATTCTACCTCTGGCCCCGTGATGGTCCTATTTAGTGCTGGGCTCCTCTCCCTCTCCATCCCAGAGCAAATTAAAGTGGGACTTTAGCAAAGCCCGTGCTAAAGCCTCTAAGCAGGTGCCAGCTCCTGTTAACAAAGAGCAAATCAGTGACATAAGACAAACGGCTGGGATAATCGCAGCAGGTCTGGCTCCCACGGGATGCTGGTAGGTGAAGCTGGTCCTCCACCTGCAGCCAAGGATAGGGCTTTAGCGATGCTCCTGCGTCCCTGGGGTCAGCTCCTCCTTCCCAGCAGCTCCCAGAGGAGACAGGATGGACCCCAGAGTCACCCAGGGGCTCTTTGCAGAACGAGTCTTTCCCAGGTGCCTGGCCACCAGCAGCAGTGCCAGGCCAGAATGGGGATCCACTGCTGGCTTCCTGCTGGCTGAGAAATGGCCTCATTGAATCCTGCTGGGGGTGAAGGGTAGTGCCAAGCTTGGCTGCTGTCAGTGCTGGTGGGCACAGACCACCAGGCTGGTGCTGGGCTGCTCCCAGCCTCTCCTTCATGCCTGCCCTGAAAACACAGGGGTCAAATAAATACATCCAGAAAATGAGGCCAAAACAGTTGTTTGCAGAGCTCTGGTGTGTCCGACAGGATCGCCCATTGCTCTTCCTGGTGTTCCCTAGCGGGGAACTGAGCTCTGGTGCATCCCCCGCCAAGGTGCCAGTGCTGGTTTGAGCAAAGCGCTGCAGGTCAGCAGTGCAGGTTTCAGGGGACCTGACTGTCCCCCCTTGGTCAGCAGCCGTGCTGTGCTGCAGGAACTGGGCTCCGGCTCTGCTTTACCCTCTGCTCTCTGTTCAGTCCACAGTGCCCGCTCCGAACTTCGCCATGCCCGTGACGGTGCCGGTGACCAACCAAAACACGCTGCAGTTCAGCAACCCGGGCAGCTCGCTGGTGACCCAGTCCCTGGTGACCTCCTCACTGACAGACCCCCGGCTCCTGTCCCCACAGCAGCCAGCATTGCAGAGGAACACGGTGTCCCCGGGGCTGCCGCAGCGGCCAGCCAGTGCAGGTGAGCCACACCGCGCCCCTGTGCACCCTCACCTCCTCATCCTTCCTGCCTGGCTGGGCTTGCAGCGCTGGGCGTGGGGCATCCCTGCGGGAGGGGACATCCCTGCTGCTTCCATCCCCTGGCCAGGGGTCCACATTCCAGCATGTGTGGGTGGCAGGAGCGTCCTGGAAGGGCTGTTGCCCCTCGGTGTATGCTCCTTCTCTCCTGCCAGACACTGATGCCCTCTGTTTTGTGCCTTGGCCCCAAACTCAGGGCAACCTCCCCCACCTTACCTAGGTCTCTTTGAGAGCTGGATCCCTGCAGGGCTCTGTTTTGGGCTGGGCAGTGCAAGATGAGTCACCCGGCGCCATTCCCTGGCTCGGGGGTGGCTGCAGGATCCTGCTCCTCGGTGGCACTCCGGTGGCATGGCTGCCTAAAAAGGGCTGTTCTGAGTCGGGCCACGCTGGCTGCAGTTGCCCGTGGGCGATTACTCATGTGGCTCTGCTGACAGATCGGAGGAGCAGTCATTTCCAGCGGCGACTGGCAACGGGTGACAGAGGCGGGGTGAGGGAGAGGAGTTGTGACCCACGTCCCCTTCAGTGGCAGGGAGGGGACAGGGACAACGTGTGACCACAGCCCGGCTCTCCCATAGTATGATCATAAAAAATAATAGTGTGAGAAAAGCCCCTTTCCTGCTATTTTGGATGTCACAGATGGTCTGTAAAAGTCGCCCGGGCTGCAAATGGCAGAGCTGGTGCCTGTGACCACTCAGACATCTGGACCCTCAGCTGTGGCCCCTGGGGCTTTGAGAGCTCTGGGGAACTTTGCAAAGGGGATGGATTCGCAGAGAAGGGCTGGGAGGTGCCTCCAGAAGCACGTGGTGTGGTGGGTCAGGGTGAGCAGGAGGAATGGCCTGGCTGGGATGCAGCAGGAACCGTGGTTCAGAGGACAGCTGGTTCGCTCGCTGCTCTCACTGCAGAGTCTCCAAGGTGCCTTGGACTACTCTGGGGCCCCAGACCTGCAGGACAGGGGTCATCCTGCTCTAGGACAGGTCGTAGGGAGCAGCATCTCACTCCAGGCAGGGTGGCAGAGGCAGCCATCGCTCTGGCTGCAGGGATCTCCTGCCCTCTCGTAGGCCCCTCAGCTGAGAACAGAAGAGGCTTCCTGGTAAAGCAGACCCCTCTGGGGGCTCGCTGTTTCCAGCTCACTCACTGCTCGTTTGAGGGGGATCATTTTGCGGTTGTGAGCACAGAGGTGTTCCAAGTCCGGCCATCTGTGTCTCATTCACTCGCTGCCTGGGACATGGAAGAAATCCTGTTTATAGGAGCCAGGGCCTTGCATGTTAGAAAAACTCATTTTTTTTTCCCCTAAATTTTTTTTTAGCGTTGCACCAGAGCTGGTTGTGTTGTTTCCAAAGCAAATGCACAGCAAGTGCTGGGTGGGTGCCTTGTTGGTGCCTGGTGCTGTTGGCTCGGGGATGGTGTGGGAGAAGGGCAGCCAAGGGGGGGTGTACAGCGCTGGGGGCGGGGTTGGCATCACCCACCCGAGGAGGTGAGCCCTCTTCAGCAGCACAGGCACCAGTGCCTGAGGTGCAAGCCCACAGCAGGGCACAGCCACAAAATCCTGGTGGAGTCCCTTCTCTGGGCCTCTGGAGGCACAGGGACCTCTGGCTTTGTGTCCCCATCCCTTGAGGGGAGGGTGCTCTGGTGTCACGTTTGCCACATTTAGTGGGTTGCTTCACCCTTTCTCAAGACTCTACAATTTTTGGGAGCGCTGCTGTTCCTAACCCTGCTCCCATATGGGGAGCAACTGTGCTTCCCTGCATGGCAGCACCTCAGCCCTCCCATCCCCTCCAGCTTTCAGGGGCTCACTGCAAGCCCAAAGCTGAGAGCCACAGGCTGGATAAAGGCTTGTGTCTCAGGTTTCCCCATCTGGGTTGAGAAGGGCTGGGCAGTGGTTAGAGGTGGGGTTTGGCATCGAAAGCCCCTCGTTCACCAGCCCAGGGCTCCGGGTTGACTGCGGTCGCAGCTCCGGAGCCTCCGCGCCAGGCGTGGCCAGGCAGCCCCGGCTGGAGAATAGGTGGCTTTCAGAAATGACTTCATAACAGGGCAGAAAAAAGATCAAGTCTTCTTCCAGGCGAGGCGAAACGTTCTGGGTTTTTTGGGAATAAAAAGGTCCAGTTTTCCCCAGCCTGGTGGCGAGCGTGGGGACCATGTTGGGACCACGGGAGTCTGGATCGCTGTGGCATCCTGGCAGCGTGGGATGGTTTCCATTCGCTGCGAGCATTACAGGGGGGATTGTGTTTCCCGTCATACTGCTGGGGCTCTCTCTTCCCCGGCAGCACCGGACCTGTGCCCCCCCAAAGGGGGGCTTGGAATAAAATAGCTGCAGTGTTTTCCAAGCTGCCTCCTTTGGAACAGGTTCCTGTGCACCTGGCTCTTTCCCAAAGGAAACGGATCTGCCTGGATAACATTTCCCAACCTGATCACCAGGAATGCTGCTCATTTTGCCCAGGGCTTTCTCTCCGGGAAGGCAACCCTGCTTTTTTTCCTCTGCCTTCCTCCGCTCCCTGTGCTCCCTGCCTTCCTGCCCCACAAAAGCAGGGGTGCTCACCCTGTTTCTGCATTGATGGTGATCCCATCTTGCCGCTTGCTTTGCAGGAGCGATGCTTGGGGGAGACCTGAACAACACGAATGGAGCCTGCCCAAGCCCCGTGGGTAAGTGAGGAACCTTTCAGCCCCGCACCTCTGGCTCTGTGTGACAGTCCTGCCCTCGGTTTCCCCACGTCCCATAGGGTTTTGCTTTGCTGTTGAGCCCTGGTGGTCCATAGGGAAATGCTGGGGAAGATTTAGCTGTTCTTGGCAGTGGGAGGAGTTGGCATGTGGAGCTCCAGGCCAGAGCCTTTGTTGGGGGTGCTGGTTTCAGGACCAAGGAGTCTCCATGTACCCAGGATCTCGAGGAGAGCTGCAGATCAGGGAGGTGACCCCTGAAGACCAGGTTTTGGGGAGCTCTGGGTTTAGCTCTTGGTGCTGCAGCCAGTTCTCCGCTGTCCTTGGGTGATGAATTAACACACCATTCCTCCTTGCGCTTGGGCTCTCTAAAGGAACTTTACTGCAAGGAAATAAAGCTCATTAGGGGCCTTTTCCACTGTGAGAGCCTCAGTGCTAATGAGGCTCAGGCCTCATGGCTCAGCTCCTCAGCTGTAAAATGCACTAACAATATCTCCATCCCCACATCTGCCTCTGCTGTCTGCAGGCTGAGGATGTCGAACCACTGCTGGTGTAGGCACAGCCCAAAAACCCGCAACGGCCCTGGGTCCTGCTGGGAAGCAGCTGCTGCTATCGGCACTGGGCTTGGCGGTGGTCCCAGGCTTGGCGGGGTAGATGCCATCCATCCCAGGGCAGAGGCAGCTTTGCTCCAGGAACCTGACTCCCCCACCCCTTCTGGGCCGTTTTGCAGTGGGTGTCCACAGAGGAGGAGTGTGGAATTCCACATTGCCCCAGTTAAAAGCAAACTGGAGCCAGGCCCCGCTGGTTTTCGGGTGGGGTTGGTCCAGTTGTGGTTCTGCAGCACCGTGGCCACCTGACCCTATCCCCTGCACTCTGTCTCCTGCCAGGAGTAACCATTTCCCTGTGCTGGGTAGCAGCCGTGCCAGTGCCAGGGGGAATTCTTCGCAGAGCAAAACCTGCCAGGGTGGTTTGTGGGGCAGTGTCTCCCCGGGTTCTCACAGCACGCAGCACGGAGCTTTGCTGATCCTTGAGGGCAGAGGGAAGGGGCCATGGTGCCGTGGCCCCCGGGCACCTCTGCGGCCCCCATTCCCTGCAGCCGCCCCCGTGTCAGCTGTCGGGAGCAGCCATGGCGGGTGCAGAGCTTGGCAGGGCCCGTGAATGTCAGCATTGACGTCACCGAAGCATTCCCTGCGTTCCTGCTGCCACTGCAGGAAATGGGTGTGAGGAGCAGGGACAGCCCGGCTGTGACCAGCCCCGGACCCCTGCTGTCCCCAGACCCCCGCCCTCCCTGGGGCTCCCCTGTGGCTGCAGGAGGGGACTGTGGCTCTGGTTCTGGCACTGCAGTTGCAGTTTTCAAATACCTGGTGCATCTCCTCCTCCTTCTCCTCCTTCTCCTCCTTCTCCTCCCTTGCGGTCTCTGCAGCACGGAGTGATCACCTGCTGCCTCTGAGTCATCAGCTGCGGGTGCCTCTGGCCGGATCCTGCAGCGATGTCGCCGTATCCCTGCATCCTGCCCACGCTCCGTGGCGTGTGCTATCCTCAGGATGCAGCACCCGGTCCTCCCTGCCTGGCCCGCGGGGGGATGCTGAGCCCTGACTGTCTCTGCTCAAATTCACTCCGTGGTGGTGCAAAGCCAGGCCAGGGTGCTCCTCTTTTAGATTCTTTTTTCTGGTGGGAGCCCTTGGTTGGGAAGTCCTGGTGGGAGTG
>JAIXNV010000849.1:0-16945 GCA_020917445.1 Riparia riparia
TTTTTGACACTCCTTAACTGTCATTTCCACTGTTCTTCAGGTATCTCCCATTCAACAGGCACTAATAATTCCCGTCCACAAAACAAAATTATTATTTCAGTTTCTTCGAATTCTGCCTGGATAGGAGATTGATTTGGCCCTTGACACTTCTTGCAACGAGAGCGTCGCTTGTGTGAACTACAATACCAATTCTTCCCACAATCTAAACATTTACATTTAACCCAGCTAGCATATCTGGTATTTGGGTGGATCAAACAGGGTATTTGGTCTGGCACTGATGGAAGTTGCAACTCCTCTTCTTCTTTGCATAAATCACAGGCTAAGGCGTGAATACAAGAGTTCTCTGTCCGAAACAGTCCTGACCTTCCTGTTTGGAGTGGAAGTATTCCTCCCCATGGACGATATCAGAGGCATCTCAAAGCTTGTCCAGGCGGTACTTGAAACCACTGATATAAGCTTGGCCTTATCTCCCAATTAGGTGTGATCCTGGGTATGTTTCTTGGATCATTTGGGTCTTCCCAGTTCGTTACCACCCAGTCCCCATTTAAGAGTCAATTTTGTATCACTCATTTCAGAAGTAATCGTCCACTCCTTAGGTTCTTCCACAGGTCCTTTGATTCTGCTGGCATGGATCCACCCTTGTTCCTTGGTCCGGATCGCAGCCTGGGTCGTCAGCAATACCTGAAAAGGACCTTCCCATTGAGGAGTTAAAGATTGTTCTTTCCAGGTTTTTACCAGCACTCATTCCCTGTTGGAGTCCAGGGCATTCCTTCGGCTGCCCTGGAGGGTCAGACACCTGGACAGGGGGGTCTGGGACCCTGGCCCAGAGCCCAGAGGGACATTGGCTTTGATCTCAGTCCATGGAAAAGGCTTCCTGCACTGCGGGAAGGATTGCAAGCCACAAGAGTGTGAAAGGTAGTAGTTTAGCTTATCACAACGTGAGAAAAGAGTAGGTTTGGGTTTTTAGTATGGAAGTGAATGGGAGCAAGATGGAGGATTTGGGGCGTTGTCTCCTGCTTCTTCTTTCTTCTCCCCTCACTCCATTTTCTGCAGTGACGGAGGCACAAAGTAGTTTCAAGAGATTGGGTCAAAGTAGGGATGACCTTTTAAGTGTAAGTGACAGGTATTGGCAAATAATGATAAATAAAGAACACATAACAATTAGTATAAAAGATAGTGACAGCCCAGTCTGGGGGGAGCCAACAGATGCTCGAGCAGCTGCCCAGACCTTTATTGGGCACTGAGAAAATTGTAAGATAAGAAACAATAAACAAAGTGCACAACTTGAAAAATCAGAACCTGAAGACTCCGTCTCTTTTTTACCTTTGGCTCAGAGCTTTATGCAGAAGGCAAAAAGACTCTAAAACCACCTGAATCTGGGATCAAAAACCAAGGACTAGTGTCCCTGGGTGGGCCCCTGGAAAGGGGCACCGAAAGGGTCACAGCAAACCTTCTGCAGTGAACAGCGCAAACCCTCAGGAGATAAAAAGACAGATGGTCAGCTCCAGAGAAGATAAGAAGAACATTTCTGGCTAGAGCAGCTAATCTCAAATTCGTCCCAGACTGACAGATCTCCAAGGGCCCTGGAATGCGTCACCCTGAAACCTGCTGGTCAGCGATCAGGACACCTCTGAGGAGAATTCAACAACAGCTGCAACCAAGCCTTTGTGCTTTGGTAAGAACAGTTGGATCTAGATCATGGGGAGGACCACTTCACAGGAACAAATCTTTATTTTAGCTGCCCTAAGGGGGGTGGTTTCAACACACGGTGTGGCTCTCAAGGAAAAAGAGCATTGGGTGTTGATACGCTGGGTCCTTTGTAATTACCCTCATTATGAGACCCGTGTCCTATTTGAGCCAGGGTTTTGGCAGGAAGCAAATAGGGAGTTGTATGATAGAGCCACAAAGAAGGACAAGATAGCTGCTAAGCTCTTGTCCGCAGGTAGAATTATGTTAGAAGCTATATCGGAGAATACCGATGAAAGTCCCAAAGTTGGACAGCTGCCAAGCGGCAGGGGGGAGGACAGTAGCACTTTATCTGTCTGCCAGTCAGAGGGAGGAGACAGACAGCTGCTTTCCCCAGGCTTAATACCTCCGGGAGATGGAGGAGGGGGGAGCTCTTAGCTCTCTCAGGGTTCACCACAAAAAACATCAAAAGCCCCAAAAGCTGATCAAATGCCAGTCCCAGGAAAGAAGAAACTTTTAATCCATCCCAGTGACCAGGAGGAGGTGGACATGCTTCATTTTGAAGCAGCTCCTGAGGGCACATCACACTTCTCCCAAGACAGAGGGAAGACAGGTCTGACACAGAGTCCACCTCGGAGTCCCTTCACCCCCCCACAATCACCACGCAGCAGCACCCCACCGCTCCTTTCTCTTCCCGTGCAGGAACAGGGTGCACATGGGGAGGAGGGGGTGGGGGGAGCGCTGGGAGAACAACAGGTCCTGATTGAGTCGGTAGCGGAGGGCGGAACTGTGGTGTGTGCGTGCGGGGGCGATCCTAACCTATCTCACCAGGGCGTTGAATGCTGCGAAGTGCGGTCGGGAAGCGTGTTGGGTCGGGAGGGGGGGAACGCAGGGGAGAACAGTTCACGGACAAGTGGAGCGAGCTCGCGAGCAGCGGAAATGAGCCATTGGGGGAGGCAGGATCCGTGTCGGCAGTTTGGCGCACACCGATGACGCAAGCTACGGGAAGCAACACAGTTCAAAATACATCGGCGTTGCGGGGAGCAGGGAGGAGACTGAAACAGGAAACACCAAGCAGAGTACTACAAAGCCCAGAAACACCAGTGGTGGGTCCATGCGCAGGCGCGGCAGGGGCAGGACGAGGCCCAAAACGCGATCCTTCTCTGGGCGGGGCAAATTCTGATGACGAGGGAGAAGGGGCGGACCCTGGGGGTGAGCAGGGAGGGGACACTTCGCCAGATGCCGCCAGGCCAGGACAGGCAGGGGCAGGGCAGGCGAAGGCAGAACAGGCAGGGATGGGGCACGGCCAAAGTGGAGAGTCTCTCCAGGGTGCCATCCCCACGCAGCAAACGTCACGGAGCTCAACTCCACCCACCAGCGGCTCACTGGTCACGGAACCACCTACACGCGGCAATTCAAACACAGCTGTTGTGTTTCTGCAGATGGGTGCACATCCAAAATTCTCTCAGGTTTTACAAATGTACCAAGAAATTGAAAGCCTTTTGAGAACTTGACATACTCTGTCAAAGGCAGGGAAAAAAATATCAGATCCATACAGTATCGTGAGCCAGCAGATGCCAGCGGTCGACGTGTCATCGTCACCTAGGGGCAGGACTATGATATTCACAACAATCACAACAAGCGTCAGGCAGACTGAGTGGAGCACCCTTCAGCAGTGAGACAACTACGTTACACCGCTTTTTTCCAGTTTCATACAAAAAATCAACTTCTTCAGAACAGCAATTCAAACAAAACCTGAGAGAGCCTTTGTTGATGGTGAGGGAAACTGAAGCTGCACAAGAAGAACAAGACATGTCAATCACTGATGACAGCATCATCCGCATCACTGCTTCGGAGGGCATTCCTATCCAGACAGCAAAAGCATTTGATTTTTCATGTCAAGCGTCATCATTTTTGTTATCTAAGGACTTTATGAAGCAGTTTTTCCCACAATTCAGTGAAGCAGCTTCAGATTTCCAACAAGACACAATGTCTTCCTTTCTCGACTTTTTCCTCAGAGGAAAGGTGTTGCAGAGAAATTGTGTGGTGCCCAGCACTCCCTAGTTTCTGTTCCTCAAGAAAAGGAGAAGGAAACACAACAGGATGAGATGCAGCCTCAAAACCAGGTAGATCCTGGAAAGGATGAAGCAGCAGTGAAGCTAGAAACACAGCAATCAATTCCAGTGTTGGACAAGACACAGATTCCTGGTGCACGGGTACTTCATGCAACAGATTGGACTGAAATAAGAAAGCATGCATTGAAAGGGGAGACGCTTCCGATGGGTTCAAGAAGTGTGGCAATGCCGGTGACTCATGATTCATAGGATGCAAACCCAAGATGGGAGCGATTGGATCATGAAGTCATCAAAGATCTGATGAAAGCCATTTGTGATAATGGATTGGGGTCTCCGTACTTCAAAGAACTTTTAAAAGGGACATTTAATATAAATGATTTAACACCATTTGACCTCAAATCCCTTGCTTCAATGATCCTCACTGACTCACAGTTCATCATCTGGGAAGCAAAATGGAGAAGAGCTCTTAATGAGCTCAGGGACAAATATCAGGGAGGAGCGAATGCAGACCTCACCATTGCACAATTGGCTGGTGATCCATCACTTGATAATCCAGCTCATCAAGCCAGACTTTTTCCTTGAGTAGTGTTGACAGACATCAAGAATGCAGCCAGAAAGGCAATGGTGCAAATTCCACCGACAGAAGTTACAGAAAGTAGTTACACAGACATAAAGCAAGGTCCTTCAGAATCCTTCACCTCATTCATCGATCGTCTCACACAAGCAGTGGGCAGGCAAGTCAGTGATGAGGGGATGAAACCACATTTGATTTCGTGTCTTGCATTTGTGAATGCCAATCCAGAATGCAAACATGTCAGCAGTGCGATGCCTGGCCAGCTCTCTATGGCAGAAATGATAGAGGCATGCAGCAAGGTGGGAACACCGCAGCACGCTGCAACTGTTTTAGGAGATCAGGTGGAAAAGGCTGTCAATGCATTTGCGAATTTTCAACAAAGACAATGCTACAAGTGTGGCAAACAAGGGCACTTCAAAAAGTACTGTTCAGAACTTACAGAGATTGCAAGCTCACCGGATGTTTGTCCAAGGTGCGGTATTCATGCGTGCTGTGCATGAGAACATTGTTGTAACACAGAAAACATAAGTACGCTGTTTCTCACATCAGGGCACATTCATCTCTCCTAGGATTTTTAGTAGAAGGTAATGCACATGCAGACAAATTGACCATGCCAATTTCAAGGACTTTACTGAACATTTTTGAACAAGCAAAATTGGGTCATGCATTCTTCCATCAGAATGCTCAAGCACCAATAAAAACTTTTCACATTTCCAAAAGTCAGGCAAAAAAAATTATTAGTGCTTGCCCAGCTTTTCAGCTTGTACAGCCTCCTGCTTCCATGGGAACAGTCAATCCAAAAGGATTGCACAGTTTGCAGTTATGGCAAACTGATGTCACAAAATATCCATCCTTTGTGAAACTCAAAAATGTTCATGTTTCAGTTAACACATTTTCAAGTGCAGTCTTTCCATCACTGCACACAAGTGAGACAGTACAACATGCTAGTCAACGTTTCTTGCAGGCATTTGAATCATGAAGCGTGCCGCAAAAAATCAAAACAGATAATAGACCAACATATATAAAAAAAGTACTTAAGAAATTCCTAAAAAAGTAAAGTGTCCATCATACCTTTAGTATCCCACACTCTCCAACAAGTCAAGCAATCATTAAAAAGACACATCACACATTGAAATCCCTTTTAGACAAACAAAAAGAAAGAAAAGAAAATGCACCATACATGTGCTTAAATAAAGCCTTGTATGTGTTAAATTTTCTAAATGGCTCTTTTGCAGAGACAAGTCCACCAATTGTCAAACATTTTTCAAACAGCACAAGAGTGAAACTGAAGGAAAATCCTTTAGTTTTAGTCAGAAACCCAAAAACAAGACAAATTAAAAAGCCATTCAAATTAATAACTTAAAACAAAAAAGATGCTTATGCCTCCACAGTGGGAAAACCAAAGTAGCTAGCAGCAAAGCATGTAAAACTGTACCAAATCCAGACACAAGCAAAAGCAGACCCCAAGACCAAAAAAAGAGAAGTAAGCATGCAGACTTAAGCCAGTGTCAAGACAGCAGACATCCCTTCGTTCTACATGCAAAAAAAGACTCTAAAAACTAAGTTTTCTTTAAAGATTAAGTTTTCTTTAGAGCTTAAGTAATGTTGCATTTTTAAAAATTCCCATAAGAAAAAAAGCCATTAAACATAAAAGAACTATACTTGTGCCTCATTCTTTCTTCAGTTGCCTTAAGCAATGCAGCCGTTTTGCCATTAGCTCAACCAAAAAAAAAAAAAAAGTTTAAGGAGCTCTAGCCAATGCAACAAGTTTAGATACTATCTGCTTAACACACTCAAAGCCAAAGAACCCCTTCTCAACATGTTTAGTAGTGTTGCCAGTAAACAAATAGCCCTTTCCAAAAAACATCCCTCCAGCTATTTCAAAGTCCATTGTAAATCTAGTAAACAAATAAAATGTTTAGACAAAGTTCCTTCCAGTAGCTCCTTTTGAACTTCAAAAACTAGAAATTCTTAGATCAGTCCAAATGCAATTTTGTGTGAAATTCAGCCTTTCTAGAGTAGCACAAAACAAAATAATAGACGTCACTCCAAACCTCAATTTTTGCAAAAATTCATCATCTTAGTGTAATTACACTAAGATGCTAGACAAGCCATCCAACCATGTTCCAGCACAATTGCCAAAAAAAAAAAAAAAAAAATCTTTTTCATCTGTAGAGACAAAATTTAGCCCACAATCCCCACAAATATCCAAAGTAGTCCATGCAGCGTTAGAATGTTTTCATTGCTAACACCCAACATAACATTGCTAAAAATCCAAAAATATAGGAAAAAAATCTATCAAAATATATAATCCAAATTGTAATAACAATGTTCACGCATAGAACAAAACTCAAAAAATTGCAGTTGCACTTTTTTCACCACAAACAGCATCAAAAATAGCCTTGACACAATTAGATCAAGTAAGTTGTTAACTGAGCAAACATGCCCGAGCCACCTCTCTTGCACTAAGCGACATGTTATTAAACGTTAACAGTGTAAGACGAGCAAATGTCCAAAACAAAGCAGCAACAGATTATCTATTGCTGACACACAAGCATAAGTGTAAAAAATTTAAGAGAACGTGCTGCATAAATTTGTCAGATCATTCCAAATCCATTCATAAAAACATCAAGCAATTACGAAAGAATATAAACAAACTTAAAGAAGTAACTGTCATAAATAGATAGTGCATTCAATTTGTTTAACCTTTCACCATTGTAAAATAAAAAATTAAAAAACATTTGTATATATTGTAGTAAAGCTTGTAATTCTTCTCATAATCTTGCCATGTTTACTTCAATGCATACAGCAAGCCATAAACAAAATTACCAAAAGAGTATTTTAAATTCAAACAGGAGGGGGAGATGTTGGGAGTCCAGGGCATGCCTTTGGCTGCCCTGGAGGGTCAGAGACCTGGACAGGGGGTCTGGGACCCTGGCCCAGAGCCCAGAGGGACATTGGCCTTGATCTCAGTCCATGGAAAAGTCTTCCTGCACTGCGGGAAGGATTGCAAGCCACAAGAGTGTGAAAGGTAGTAGTTTAGCTTATCACAACGTGAGAAAAGAGTAGGTTTGGGTTTTTAGTATGGAAGTGAATGGGAGCATGGTGGAGGATTTGGGGCGTTGTCTCCTGCTTCTTCTTTCTTCTTCTCTCACTCCATTTTCTGCAGTGACATTAGCACAAAGTAGTTTCAGGAGATTTAGTCAAAGTAGAGATGACCTGTTTAGTATAAGTGATAAGTATTGGCAAATAATGATAAATAAAGAACATGTAACAATTAGTATAAAAATGGTGACAGCCCAGTCCGGGAGGAGTCGAAGAGTCATCAAATGCCCGAGCAGCTGCACAGACCTTTGTTAGGCACTGAGAAAATTGTAAGATAAGAAACAATAAACAAAGCATGCAACCTTGAAAAATCAGAACCTAAAGACGCCGTCTCTTTTTTGTGTCTAGCTCAAAGCTTTGCAAAAAGCAAAAAGACTCTAAAACCACTGTCATGAGTTAGTACAGTTTAGCTTTTAGTTATTAAAGAATGTAAAAATTTCTCCAGGTCAGGACCTGGGAATTGTTTTGGAAGAGACAGAGACCTATTAGAGAGTTAGTTAGAATATTAACATCTATTCTAACTATTAAAATTGTTAATTGCGACTTCGGGAAGTACTATATAAAACTCCTTCACTTCCTGTAGGTAGGTCTTTTTTCTTTTTCCTTTGGCTGGAGAGAGACAGGTAACATTGAGCTGGGCTGGCTGCTCCCCCCTTTTGGGGAGAGGGGAGGAGCTGGCCTGAGGCCTGGCTAGATTCTATCGGCTCCCAGGTGAAAGGGGTAGAAAGGGAAGTTGCTGGTTTTTAAGCTACTTTCTTCAGATTTTTTCTGGGGCAGGGAGAAATTTCTGCTAAGTTCTTGATAAGAGCTATGGGCACTATTCAGGCTGAAACCACCCCGATTTACACTGAGTGGTGGGCTGAGAAAGTATTTATAATCCTGTTTGGTTTTTATAATTCTGGACTGCCTGGGTGCTTCGACCTCTGATGTTTCTGTGAGTTCTTTTTCTTCCATCAGCTTGGCCTTAAAACATTTAACACTAAGAGCTATAGAGGAAAAACAACAACTCTAAGGAGATTTAACTCTTTTTTAGCAGCATGAAGCTTCCAGAGCTCAGCCTTTTTTTGAGAGAGTGAAAAAAGACAGAGTGAACATAAAGAACAGAAGGATAAAGTCAGTAAAGCAAGAGTAAAAAGACTATTGGGACAGAGAGTTAAAGAGTTAGTTGTTCTATTCTTACTTGAGCCATAGAAATGAACTCTATATTTAAGTCATTCTTTTAAATTATAAGAAAAATATGCATTTAGGGAGATGATTGTTTTGTGTGTAGATTTAAGCAAAGGTGTTTATGATGAACTAAGTAATATCCTATAAGATGCTTAAACAAAAATAAAATGAGAAACCCCTGTGCCAGTGAAAAAGTGAAAAGATATCTCTGTACTTTGAACTAAAGAATCCTTTGCTTTTGAGTTATTAATCTTTAAAAAGTGACACCCCAGTATGCAAAAGTCTAAAACCCATGACCCATAAGCAGCTTGGGAAACTGCTCCTGGGAGGGTCACAACGGCAGGTTTCTCTGAGCGGTTGTTTTTGTGACAGTTTAAACTCTACAAGAGAACTGTTCTAAGTTGTCAGTGGGATCCATGACTTAAAAAGATACTCTTCCCCTAATAAATTGATGAAAGACTATTATCAGATAGTAGAACTGACTGAAAATTACACGTTTTGTCTCTTTATGTTGTTTTGTAAAAAAAGTAAACAGTTTGTAAAGAGAGAGAAAAGTTTTTTGACGTTTAATTCCATTTTAGTTTTTTTTTCAGCTTTCTGGTTTTTTTATTCTTTTAGTGTAAGTTAATAAACTATTTGTTAATTTTAAAGTTAAGCCTGCTTTGTTTTTTCTCTTAGTTTCTCTCTCTCACAAAAATATAAGTACTAAAACTATGACAATTGGTGGAGAATGCGGGCAATTAATAAAATTGTGAGATAAGATTAACTAAGAGAATCTAAAAGCAAAGCAAGTATTAGTTAAGTAAAATTATTGTAAAATGTGTAGAGGTAAAATAGCCTTATTGCTTTAAATAAATAAAGTTGTATATTGTATGTAACCTTAGTAATATGTTTATATGTGTATTCCCAAAGTCGAGGGGTGTATTGTCATGAGTTAGTACAGTTTAGCTTTTAGTTATTAAAGAATGTAAAAAAATCCTCCAGGTCAGGACCTGGGAATTGTTTTGGAAGAGACAGAGACCTATCAGAGAGTTAGTTAGAACACTGACATCTATTCTGACCACTGGAATTGTTAGTTGCGACTTTGGGAAGTACCATATAAAACCCCTTCATTTCCTGTAGGTAGGTCCTTTTTCCTTCTTCCTTTGGCCAGAGAGAGACAGGTAACATCGAGCTCAGCCTGCTGCTCCCCCCTTTTTGGGGGGGGGGGAGCGGAGCTGGCCTGAGGCCTGGCCGGATTCCATCGGCTCTCGGGTGAAGGGGGTAGAAAGGGAAGTTGCTGTTTTTTAAGCTACTTTCTTCAGATTTTTTCTGGGGCAGGGAGAAATCTCTGCCAAGTCCCTGATAAGAGCTATGAGCACCATTCAGGCTGAAACCACCCCAATTTACACCGAGGGGTGGGCTGAGAAGGCATTTATAATCCTGCCTGGTTTTTATGATTCCAGACTGCCTGGGTGCTTCGACCTCTGATGTTTCTGTGAGTTCTTCTTCCTCCATCAGCTTGGCATTGAAACATCTAACACCAGGAGCCACAGAGGGAAAAACAACAACTCCAAGTAGATTTAACTCTTAGCAGCATGAAGCTTCGAGAGCTCAGCCCTTCTCTGAGAAAGTAAGAAAAGACAGAGTGAACATAAAGAACAGAAGGATAAAGTCAGTAAAGCAAGAGTAAAAAGACTATTGGGACAGAGTGTTGAAGAGTTGGTTGTTCTATTCTTACTTGAGTCATGGAAATGAACTCTATATTTAGGTTATTCTTTTAAATTATGGGAAAGATATGCATTTGGGGAGATGATTGTTTTGTGTGTAGATTTAAGCAAAGGTGTTTGTGATGAACTAAGTAATATCCTATAAAATGCTTGAACAGAGATAAAATGAGAAACCCCTGTGCCAGTAAAAAAGTAAGAAGATATCTCTGTACCTTGAACTGAAGAATCCTTTGCTTTGGAGTTATTCATCTTTAAAAAGTGACACCCCAGTATGCAAAAGTCTAAAACCTATAACCCATAAGCAGCTTGAGAAACTGCTTCTGGGAAGGTCAGAAAAGATTTTTCTCCTAGTCTCTCACAAAAAGAGTAAGTACCAAAACTATGACAGGTAAGCATCAGGAAGGCCCACCCATAATTGCTCTGACTTGACAGAATTGCAAACAAAGGTAAGGGCAGATCTGGAGGATGAGGACTGGAAGAAGGAGGAAAGTGGTTTGTAGATGGCTCAGCCAGAGTTATAGAAGGGAAAAGAAAGTCAGGTATGCTATCATAAATGGGAAAACAGGGGAGGTAATTAAATCGACTCCATTAAGGGCATCTTGGTCAGCCCAAGCATGCGAGTTGTATGCAGTTTTACAGGCTCTAAGGGAACTAAGAGGAAAAGTAGGAACCATTTTTACTGATACCAAGTATGCTTTTGGGGTGGTACACACCTTTGGAAAGATTTGGGAGGAGAGAGGATTAATAAACACTTGAGGAAAAGGTTTAGTGCATGAAGATCTGATAAGACAGATCTTAAAAGCTCTAAGAGAACCAAAGGCTATTGCCGTTGTATATGTAAAAGGGACATCAAACAGGATTGCAGTTTAGAACTAGGGAAAATAACTTAGCTGATCAGAAAGCAAGAAGGGCATCCCTTCTCACACTAAGCATCCCTGAAAATCCCAGGGGCGACCCCCACGAATATCCCCCTCGTCCCACTGAAAAGGAGATTGAGGAATTCAAAAAGATAGGGGGAACATTAGAGGAAGGAAAATGGAAGCTACCTGATGGTCGAGAATTAATCCCCAAAGCCTATGCCCAGAGAATACTAAGGAGATTGCACTCCCAGACCCACTGGGGAACCCAGGCATTAGCTGAAAAATTCCTAAAATTTTTTGGATGTAAAGGTATCTTTGAATTAGCAAAACAAGAGGCCCAGGGCTGCATGATATGCCAGAAAATCAATAAGTCTAGGATCAGGCAAGTCCCACCAGGGGGACGTCCCTTAGCGTACCGCCCCTTTGGGAGAATTCAGGTAGACTTCACCGAATTGCCAAAAATTGGAAGACATAGGTATTTATTAGTAATAGTGGACCAATTGACCCACTGGGTGGAGGCATTCCCAAGCTCCCGGGCAACAGCCCAGATGGTAATACGAAGGTTATTAGAAGAAATAATACCTAGATATGGGATCCCAGACTCCATTGATTCGGATCAGGGAACACACTTCACCTCCAAAATCACAAAACATCTGGTGGATGCCCTCGGGATCAGATGGGAATATCACACACCCTGGCATCCCCAGAGCTCGGACCAGGTGGAATGAATGAATCAGACATTAAAAGCTCAGATATCAAAGCTTATGCTGGAGACTATGATGTCATGGGTAAAGTGCCTACCCTTAGCACTCCTGAACATTAGGACACAACCCCATTCAGGATTCGGTCTGTCCCCTTTCGAAATGTTATATGGAATGCCATATGAACATGGAATGCCAGTGGGACACCCCCGAGTGGAGGATTGCCAGATCCAGTCTTATCTTGTCTTAATCAATAAAAATTTGCAGGAACTCCAGAAACGCGGACTAATAGCACAGAGCACACCCTTGGGATTTGCCATTCACAAGATCCAGGGGACAAGGTGCTGATCAAGACGTGGAAAGAAACACCGTTATTGCCTCACTGGGAAGGACCTTTCCTCGTCCTTCTTACCACAGACGCAGCTGTGAGAACAGCAGAAAGAGGCTGGACCCACTCGTCTCGAGTAAAAAGAATTGAACCACAAAACAACTCTCCGCAGTGGAAAATCACCTCAACTCCGGGAGATTTAAAGCTGAGGATTCACCATAAAACACAATGACCAGTGCTTACCGGCTAAGTTGTAACCAAGCAGGGTGTCCCTGCTATCCTTTTGTTCACTTTAAGTGCGGGTATTGCAAACACATTTGGGTGACTCATTGTGACTGGGGAGCCAAGCCCTGGGTTTTGTGTGGAAATTGTTTCGAGGACGAAAGGAGGCTCACAGACCTTTTTCTACACATTGCCACGGAAACGGGCCTTTTGGAATTAGATTCTTTTGAGTGGTTCCACTTTTTCACAAACGGGATAAGGGGAAAATTGAATAAGAAGGCAGAACCACTAGTAATTGAGTGTAGGAGGCCAGTAAAGGTACCCTGCATAGCCGACCAGATAAAATTGGCCAAGTGGGAACAGTACAAAAGACGGTATGCTCAGAGGAGCACCCACAGGGGCCTGGAAGAATATCCTTGCTGCCAAGAAGATGGTTTACCCCGCCGCCGGTGGCAACCCGGGGGGCGAAGGGATGGGCAGAGGGATATGGCTATGGGTAACCCTGGTGATCCTGAGCCGAGCCGTGTACCTCACGAGTGGCCTCCCCAACCCTAAAGAAAGAATGGGGAAAGAAACTGACCCACAGGAGACTCGGCTGGAGCCTACCTGGGGCCAAAACATAGAACCAAGGGTACACCTTAACTGTCCAAAAATGCAAAGGGGGGAAAACTGCGAACATAATGATAGTGGGTTCCAAATTAACAAAACAAAAGAAAAAGCCAATCACCCAATGGCAATGTCTAGGAAAAAGAGAGGGCTAAGTAACATACCCATAACCCCATATGTAGAGATTGTAATAAAACTGCGTGGATTGGGGGTAAACGGGAATCTACTTTTGTAGGATATTTACAAGTAAACAAATTGTGTTATGATAAAAGCAAGTTAGAAATGTGTATCCTCAATGGAAAAACATATTGGGTAGGACAGAATGAAAAATTTCAAGCAGCTTCCCTGAACAATGGATCTATCCTTACTAGATTTATTAAGCGATAACAATGAAAGAGTTTGTTTAAAACTAGATAAGGTATTCTGTTTTTCTAAAGATGAGGAAGGGTTGAACCCAGAAAATAAGATAAAAAGGGTAGCCTTGGAGCTGAAAAAGCAAGAATTGGAGGCAAAAAGGAAAAGGATGGAGCAGGAGAGAAGGAGGACACTCAGAGAACAGTACGAGCAATTAGAAAGACAATCTAGTGATTGGAGCTTATCTGCCTCTAACAAAAATCTCTTTTTGGATCTAGTACTAGAAATTGCCACTGAATTAGGACAAACTAACTGCTGGATTTGTGGGGGGTTAAAATCAGCTGAAAGATGGTCCTGGAAGGGGGAAAGCTTAGCTCCTGAACAAATCCTAAGATGGGATAACAACATTTTAAAAACAATGACCCGACCCGAGGGATGGACCTTAGATGAGAGAATACTAGGGACCATTTGTATCAGCAGGGAAGGGAGCGCATACATTGAAACCGTGGGTTACACCCCATATCCATGTTGACAGTGAACTCTAACAAGAAGACTAGACTGTGGCAGCCCGAACCACCAAATGGGTACTGGATCAAAGAAAGAAAGAAAGGATGTAATTGGATAGAAGAAATTGAACTATGTGGGCATGAATTAGCTAATGCTAACCCCTACTATTCCCTAACAGACCTTAAAGAGTTTTGGGAAAAGCCAGAAAACATAGATATGAAGTGGAAAGCCCCGAGTGGAATTTACTGGATCTGTGGGAAAAAGGCTTATAGCAAATTACCCCGAAAATGGAAAGGATCCTGTACCCTGGGGATGATTAGACCCTCTTTCTTCACGTTACCCAGATCAGGCAGTAACCTGCTAGGGGCTCCATTATATGAGACTCTCAGTCGAAAAAGACGAGAGACAAAAAGGGAACTCCTGCAGGCAGGAGGAAAACAGAAATGGGGGAATGAAGAATGGCCTGCAGAACACATAATAGAATACTATGGCCCCGCTACCTGGGCACAAGATGGAAGCTGGGGTTACAGAACTTCAGTCTCTTTGCTAAATCGATTAATCCGGCTGCAAGCTGTGGTACAAATAATTTCCAATCACACCTCAGATGCGTTAGAACTCTTAGCCCGACAGCACTCGCAAATGAGGGCTTTTGTTTACCGAAGTAGAATCGCCCTAGACTACCTGTTAGCAGAGGAGGGAGGTGTGTGTGGGAAATTCAATGATTCAGAATGCTGCATAGAGATTAACGACTATGGAGAAGCAATTAGAGGTTTGGCCGCTGAAATTAATAAGGTAGCTCATGTGCCAGTTCAAAAATGGAATTCCATACTTCAGGCTTCCTGGTGGGACCAATTGTTTGGGGCAGGAGATTGGTGGAAGAAAGTAGGATTTTTCATTTTATGTTTGGTGGCTGGGTTAATCTTTCTACCATGTCTAATACCCTGTTTTATCAGACTAATTCACACAGTAGTCCAAGGAATGCAAATTGCATCACTACCTATGGATCCTGAGTTGGCTTCAGGGGGACTAAGTAAAAATAATGCTGTTTCAAAAAACATGAAATTAAATGAGAAGAACAGTAGAGTCACAGAAATACTCGCAAAATTTGAAGCTCGAGTACAGGAAGGGAATGTAGAGAATACTTATTGGGGTGAATCGGAAGAAGGAATACCGCACGAATAATAGACAAGGAAAAAAAAGGTTGGTTAAGAGGCTTTTATATCTTGAAAGAGGAAAAAAGGCTATAACTGGAACACGAATTAAATAGGTGAAGATAGAAGGGGGGGATTGTGATATATGTCCTAAAGTTAAATTGTGTTAAAAGATATAAGATGTAATTCACCCCCTATAAATATAAGTTCTATTTCTAATGAAATATACTATGGGTTAACTGAGACGAAAGCTGCACAGAGAGGGGTACAAGGAATTTCCCTTTGCCAGAGATTACACAAGAGGGACATGAGAAACTATGCTAAGAATTACACAAAAAAAGGGACACGAGGATACCTCTGCCGGGAATCGTTAAGAGGAGAACAAAGACAACAGAAAAGGGAGATGGAGAACCCAGAGAACCAAACGATTACATCAGATTGATATCTCATCCGTCTCCTCCTGACATTAACATCTCTACACCACACCTGGACACGACAATTAAGGACATTGTCTTCCCGAGCAAGTCCATTCAAACACACCAGAACCTGAACATGAATATCTAATGAGCCTGCCTCAGACGAGGGAACCTCAGAACCCTGATTTTCTCTCAGTGATCCAGTGTATAAAAAGAGACAGCTCCAAACCAGAAATGTGAACTTGGGGGGTGACATACTGACAGAGTGTGTTACCGCGTTCACCCAGCGCCGATCCCAGGCTCGACGCTGTCCTTTTAATTGTGGCTATCAGAGACTGTCATTTTGTCTCTCAATAAAATTCTAAATTTTGATTTCTAGAATTTGGTCCATCGTATTTATTACACATATTATTCATTCTTCATACTTGTATGCACTTCATTTGTTTAGTAAAATAGCTTTTTCCACCTTTATCCAAAGAGGTTTTTTTACCGGACCGGTTGGAGGGAGGGGCCACTTGGGTTTGCTTCCCAGAGGGATCCTTTACAGGGGTTTTCTCCCAAATTTGTCCCCAAACCAGGACGCACAACAATGACCACATTAAAGCAGATAGCATGCTGGACAAAATCAGAATTAAATGTGACTAGTCAAATTTTAGATGAACTATTAGCGGATGGTACCAGTGTTAATCATGCTGTTTTGCAAATCGTACTGTGATTGATTTTTGCTTTTTGTACATAACCATAGGTGTGAAGAGCTTGAAGGAATGTGTTGCATGAACCTGTCTGACCATTCCGGATCAATTCACAAAAAACTTGCAATTAATGAAGAACAAATTACATGATTTAAAAGAAAACAATGATACATTTAGAGATTAGTTAAGTAGCCTTGGGATTACGGGATGGCTGAAGTTTGGTTTTAAACGAGTGTTTGTTATATTATTACTTGTATTAGTAGAATTATTAGTACTAAGTTGTGTAATGTCTTGTATTAAGAATATATTGCATAAGACAATAACTAATGCTTAGCTTGTGCAAAAGAAAAAACAGGAATTGTAGAAGGATTTCTGGAGATAGAAACAGAGAGGCCTTGCAGTGCTGGGAAAATTCTGTTTGCCTTAGCACTCCAAGGTCAAAGAGTGCGGGAATGAACGTTGGCCCCGGAACAAAGCTGTAAACAGGTAACTGCAAAGGAATGCTTATGCAGAAAACATTAGCCAATAGTGTATCTACTTCGGCTCGTGGACACCAGGAGGTAACAAATAACAAGTAGCAAAATGCCGCGTGAACAGCTTATGCGCAAGAATTATATGTATAAAAGAACCCTGTGTACCCTCAATAGATGAGCATTCACCATTACTTCTGTGAAGAGCATGACTGACTCTGGCTGCTCCCCGAGACATCATCTTTAGAGGAGTGGTTTGGAATATTCCCAAAACTTCAGGAAATTCAATCTGATAATGGATCCCACTTCACTGCTAGAGTGT
>JAIXNV010000850.1:0-11929 GCA_020917445.1 Riparia riparia
CTGGAGGAGGGAAATGCAGGGCTGCTGTGGGATGGGGAGGGGATTGAATTCCAGCACACCTCAGTTCTCTGATGATCCTGGTAAGATGCTGGTCCCTGTTCCAGCCTGGAGCAGAGCAGATGTTTATGGGCCAGGAGCCCTCTGGGGCTCTCAGGGACCTGCAGCTTGCAAGGTGCTCTGCTCTCCCTCAGCTCCTCTCTGACAGATGCCAATCCCCGCTCAGCACCTCAGGGCATGAGTGGCACTGCCTGTGCATGGGCACACAACTGATGTCTGCCTGGAAAGGCGCACAGGTTTAAAAACCTGTTAGTTTCATATTATACAAGCAAATCTCTGTTATCAGGGTCACTTAAGTACTTTTAAGAAGTGGCAAAATTTTCCTACCATGAACTGGAATTTCCTGGATTTACTGGATTCTCCTGCTGATGGCAGGAGAAGAAATACTGATCTTCCCCTTTACCTTTGACACCAACATTCAGTCTAACAATTGATGGCCCTCTTCCTTCAGATGTTTCCATGTCTCCTGTTTAAATGGCCATGTCTAAGGGCATTTCTTCATTTACAGCAGCTGTACCTATGTCCTTTCTGTTACTCCCAGGTTTCCTCCTGCAGCTGTTCACTGGACATTCCAATGCATCTCCCTTGACTGCCTTCATGCTTTGAGGTTCCCAGAGTTGTCCAATTTTTCAGAAGTTTAAGTAACACCTTAGTCAGCATCTTAGTTGTATTTTTTTCTTATATATCACCTCTTCTTATGTCTTGGTTAAAAATTCTTCCTGTATGGAAATCTCTCGTGGGTTGTGGACATGTCAGATATTGCTGGGATGTCACAAGGGGCTGGGGGAAGTGGTTTGATGATTCATAAATTTTATCATGTTCCCATTTTTTTATGTTGGTCATGAAGAGAAATCTTTCTGTGCCTCCAAGTCTCACCAGTTCCTGATCCCTCAAAGAACACAAACCTGGCTGCACCTGGACCAACTCCATAGCCAGAGGAGAGCTCCCTTGTCCCAGAAAGTCCCTGGCAGTGGAGGGATGAAAGAAACAAGACACTCTGTGAGGATCAGGTGCAGGGCAGAGCCAGGGAGAAGAATGACTTTTGCATTTGATGGAGCCGTGCCTCCCCTTGGGTTTATTGGCTGACAGTAAATGAACATCCCTCTGTGTCTCAGGCAGTTTCTCCAAGGAAAGCAGGTGGGAGTTGGAGCCCAGGAGCTGAAACCTGCAGGTCCAGCCTGGGGTGGAGGGAGCTCAGATTTGCACAAGGCTGCTCTGAGTCCTGGGGCCTGGATGGGGGAAATGGGATGGGGATAGGGACAGAGTCTGATTGAATGTCAGACATAAAGGGTCTTGATTTTTATATCTATTCAAACTGCATGAGCAGTTACTTGGGTTCAATTGCAATTGGATATTGAATGTATCAATGTATTAATAGGAAAAAAATCCTAAACAGGATCTAAACATCTTTTCTCACTGTCTTTTCTAAAAATAGTATATCCACTTGGAACACACTTCCAAAATCTGTTTAATTAACCCAAAAATTCTGAGAACTTAAATTCAGAGGCTTGGCCTTTTAAGGTGTTCTTAATGTTAATGAGCCCTGGGGCACTGAATTCATGAACTGAGGAGCTGAAGGATGAACAAGCCTCTGGAGAAGTCAAATCCAGCAGCAGCCTCCAAGTGTCTGAGGATGTCAGCAGCCCCCACTGAGGCCATCCCTGCCCAGAGACCGTGGGGGAATGGGCAGACAAGGGGAGCATCCCTGGGGCTGGGCAAGCAGAACTCAGAGGCACCAGAGGGTGCAGGTGGGAAATGGAGTGTGCAATGTGGCTGTGAAAGCCCTGCCTGGGCTGTGCCAAGCAGGACACACAAGACCTGACCCCCATCTCCCAAACAAATCTCAATGAGACATTTCAAAGGAATTACAATTCTTTGAGTACTCTGTGTTGATGCTTTGGAGAAATAGCAACAAGAGATTCTCAGGAGCTCAAAACAACAAAGCAGACTTTACTGGCAACTTTACAAAATTAGAGAAACTTTGGCAAAAGGTTTAATACATTATTCAATCAACAAAAAGCACTTCTGAGAGCATTATAATTTGGCCCATTGAATATCACGAAGTCTAAACCTGCTCAATTTTAAGTTAATCAATATTTGCAAAGGGAGGGAATTAGAAGAGGAAGACACAGAAAAAAGACAGGTTAAATACAAAGAAGTACACACACACACACACACACAGAGCTACCAGCTCCAGGATTCCAGCAGTGTTCAGACAGAAATTCCAAGAGGAGGTGGGGTCAAGATGTGTGCTTGCCTTGTGGTCAGCCTTGAAAACCCCATGGTCTTCTTGGGCCCTTCCCCCAGGAGGGACTTTGGGTCACTTGGTCTCTCAGGAGCTGGGCTGGGGGCTGCAGAGGTGGCTGTGGAGCATTGCCTTTGGTGTGCCAGGGATTGGCAGACACTGCTGGGCTGGGATAGAGGCTCTGGGGGGATTGGGGTTACAGGGCAGGGCAGTGCTGGGGTTTCAGGGCAGGGCAGGGCGGGACCTGCCCCTTCCTCCCTCACACACAAAATGTTTCCAGCCAACAATCTCCTCCAGTCTCTCACAACAGGCAATGCTGGAGGTGGAATCCCAGTTGTGGCCATGGGCACCTGGACAAGAGGGACATTTCTTTTCCATAGGAAGGTGTAATGGTTTTAGTTAAAACTGGGCTGAAACACTAATTAATATAATGACTACACATTCATGAACTTTTGTTTGCTACATTTAGTGTAGTGGTCTTAGTGTTTACTCTCTTTTTGTAGGAGAGGATCAGGAGAAACAAAGCAGGCTCAAGCTGAAAAAATAAACAGTTTTATTAATACACACTAAAAGATTGGAAAAGATAAGAAAAGTTGAAAACAAACCCAAGAAAACCAAAATGAAACTTCAAAACGCTCTTCCCTTCCCTTACAAACTTATAATGTTCCTACAAACAACAGAGACACAACTTGTGATTTTTCAATCAGTTTCACCATTTAAACATAATCTTTCATCACTTTGGGAGAGGAGTCTCTCTAGAGTCTTATGGAGACATTCACCACAAGAGCAAAACAGTCCTGGGGCTCTCAATGTCCCAAATCTACAGCTGCTTGGAGTTTTTGCAGATTGTGCTGTTCCACCCATTAGCAGCCTTTCCCCTGGCTACTCATGGGCCTCTCAGTAAATCTATGGTACTGTTTAAGAAAGCTTCTTCTAGTATAAAACAAGGATTCTCTTCTAGCTCTCAATTTGTTCCTATCTCAAAAGAAATAAAGACCTCCTTTTACCCCAGGAGCTGAGGGCTTCAAATCACTTTCTCTCTAAAATCATCTTGGTCTCAAAGGCTGAGGCCTCCTTTTACCCCAGGAGTGAGGGGTTTTAAGATTCCCACTAAAATCTCAATCATATCGATCCCCAACATTGACTAGAACTAGCATTCCCCCAAACAACATTAGGATGTTACAAGAAACAATGCATTTCTCCATAGTTTACAGCAGAAAAGTTTGGTTAAGGATGTCCACATCCTCAATCCCTCTTCTAATAATCTTTATCAGTTCTTTCACTCCAGCTCCACTGACTTCATGCGGCGTCTTTCCTACGTCCCCTCTGTCTCTTTCTTTTCTCTCTCAGGGAAGGGTCAGGCCGTGGAAGCTCCATGTTGCCAGGACAGGGTTAACTCTGCCCAGGCCTGCAGTGGCCATGTGATTTCTGCTCCAGGCAGCAGTCTCTCCATTTCAGATCAGCCTGGTTTCCTCCCACCACTCTTTCTTCTCCGTCTGGAAGACACCGGAGGAGAGCAGCGGGAGGAGAGCTCTGCCCACCCCTCGGTGGCAATCGGGGCAGCCTCGGCCAAACCGGGCCCATAGTTGTTATCAGGGGAGATCCCTTCCTGCTCTGGGGTCTCCAGGGAGGTTTTTTCAAAGTGGTTGATGTTAAGCTGCAACCTCTCCTCCCCCCGGGAGCCGATGGAGTCCGGCTGGGCCTCAGGCGAGCTTCCCCCCGAAGGGGGAGGTGGGGTGTGGGGAGCAGCAGGACCCACTCGATGTCGCCTGTTCAGCTGAGCAGGAGGAAAAGGGCCTGACCTGAACAAACCCAGGATTTATATGGGTACTGCCCAAAGTCACATTCAATATTCTCAGTGGCCAAAGCAGATGCCAATATCTCAAACTGACTTCTGATAGCTCCTTGTCCTTTCTAAAACTGAGTCATTGAAAACCGATATAGTCACGGACAAAGACCCTCTAACTAGTTAAAGTTAGAAAGTGGTATGTTTATTCACCGGCGGGTGGCACGGGAGTCATCTCCAAAAGGCGTGGCCGCCCCGAACAAGGCTCTTTGCTCTCTATTTATTTTCCAAGATCTTACATACAATACATATGTATAACCCCAGCACCTCCCATCCCCGCTCTCTATTCAAATGAGGCTATCAGTCCTTCACGCGTGCGCAGTTCTTCTCTTGAATTGGGTCGGTGGTCTCGAATTGGGTCAGTGGTCTCAAAGGATGAAGTCAGGAGAGTCTTCATCAGGTCTCTGTGACCCTCTGGCACTGTCCAAGCTCCCCTGCTTCGTGATTGATTGATACCAAGTCCAGGTGCTGGCCATTGTTCTTGGTGGTTTCAATCTGTTCTTATGACGGTTCACTTACTCCACTTTTTCTATAAACAAGCTCATAATACAACAGTTAGCTCCAGCTTGGACATCTAATAATCATTAACCTACCATTTCCTAATCTAACTTACATCTTGATCAATATAAATTGCTTCTAACCCTTAGCTAAAATCTTAACTCTTTAAAGTCATGTCTCATTTCCCCACTCCTTCTTCAAAGTTAGTAAATTCTTTTACTAATATGTAAATTCTTCTTCATCTAGCAAAACTGTGTGGTAGGGGCCCTTTAAAACTGTACTATATGCTCTTAATATTAAAGTGAAAGCTTCTAATTGCTTCAGCACTCCCTAATTCCAAAGAAATTTTATAACAAACAAAATCAAACTTATACCAACTAAATTAAAGAAAACAATAACCAAATAAACCAAGGTATTGACCAAAACAGTTGCAGCTGGTGACTACCCAGAAAGCACATCCCACTAATGATGGGATGGGCCTTCTACTAACTTTTAAATACTCTCCATATAGTCTCTGTGTCATGATGCATTGCAATCAAAGTTCTCTTTCTTTCTAATTTTTTTTCTTCTTTTCTTTAATCCATGGTGTTTCAATAATTGCGCAACTAAAGTTAAGTTCATCTCTATAGGCACAGGCAATATTTCTTGAACAGTAGTTAAGTTTGCCTTTATATGTTGGTGGGATACAACATGTGCCTAATAGGAAAAATCACATTCTTCAATTTTGACAAAGTTACAAATGCACAAGTTACACAGTTGCATTTGTAATTTTTAGCATCTGAATCAGAGACTTACAGGAGATAAAATCATAAGCTTTCCCTTGGCACTTCTATTTACCAGTCACATTATAATGCAGTGGTGCTGCATTAGCTGTGGCTATAGCAATGGTCATAAATGCCACAACTTTCCAGGCTATACCTATTACCCATTACAATTACAAGCTTTCCTATTTTTCAAAAAGTTGTTATATTATACTTATCATTTATTTTCCCAAGAAAGTTTTAATTTTAGTTCATTGTCACCCAATATAACTTTCCAGAGTTTCTCAGGAGCTTTCTTCACTTGTGAGTGATGGATCCAAGTGCTTTGTTCCTTGATCTTGATTGTATTAAAGATGATGAGGAGCACTTGGAATGGTCTCTCCCACCATGGTTCCAAAGTTTTTTCTGCAAAAGACCAGCACGCCTTCTTTCATTGATGACATAGCTGCTTCCATCGGTGGACCAGGTCTCAGTATTTTCAAGCAGGGTGTCCTTCAGATCCGGGCAACTGGAGTAGGTGGCTTCGATGGCCTCCAGGCACTCATGGATCACTGGTTCTCCCATACTCCCTCTGAGGAAGGAAGGTCTGGAAGTCCCAGGGCTGGAGCTGACATGAGGATGAGGGCCTTCTTTAGCTGGTCGAAGGCTCGTGTTGCTTCTTTTGGAGATCCCTGCTCCCTTCCATGATGAAGGCACACAGAGGTTTAACAAGCAACCCATAGTTAGAAATCCACAGTCTGCACCACCCTGTCATGCCTAGAAAAGTTCTCAGTTCTTTTACTGTCTGGAGCTTTGGGGTTTGGCATATTGCTTCCTTGCGATCCTACCCTAAGGTTCTTGGTCCAGTACTAACCTCATAGCCCAAATAAATAACTGTTTGCTTCACCATCTGGGCTTTCTTCTGTGATATGCGATATCCCTGTAGGCCCAAAAAGTTTAGGAGGCTTACCATCCCCTCCAGACATGCCTCTTGAGTTTTGGTGGCTATCAGGAGGTCATCCACATACTGTAACAGTTGTCTTCCTGATGGAGCTTCCCAGGATTCCAGATCTTTTGCTAGTTGTTCTCCAAACAAGGTGGGCAATTTTTTTGAACTCCTGCAGAAGCACTGTCCATGTGAGCTGACATTTTTTTTTTTATTCAAATGCAAAAATTTTCTGGCTGGCTTCATGGAGAGGAAGGCAAAAGAAAGCATCCTTTAAATCTAAAACAATAAACCATGTTAGTTCAGATGTTAAACAAGTTAACAAAGTGTAAGGGTTGGGAACCACTGGGTCAGGCTTTTTAACAGGAAAAAAAATTTCAATCACTAGGCTAATCCCTTAACTTTTCTTCAGGGGGTATTGCTTAACTCTAACTAGTTGTTTTCTTCTTCTTGTTAGAAGCTCAGACCCCAGAAAATACCTGATCTATTATTTTCCTGTAAATCTCACCTTCACTTTTAACTTCAGCCTCATTAGTTATCTACATCAAGCTTAACAATTTCACATATTGTTGATCCTCAACTTCCAAAGTAATCTCTCCATTTTTAAAAACTATATATATATATATATATATATTTATTATTATTTTTTTTTAACCTCTAATAGTTCCAATAGATCCCTGCCCAAAAGTGCTGATGAAGCATTGGGCATATATAAAAACCTGTGAATTCCCAATTGTTTCTACAAAAATAGGCTTTTTCAGATTGGCCAGTTACCCCTTTTACCATAACATAATCATCTGTTATTGGTATTAAAGCTTTATTTAACACTGAATATGTTGCCCCTGTGTTAATTAAAAACTTCATTTTTTTTCTCTGTTCCCTAGTTTCATTATAACTAGAGGGTCTCCTAGGGTAAGATCCTCCGGTCCATCTTAAGTTTTTCTTAACATGAGCAAACACTGCCTCCCCGTTGTGATGTCCTCTTCTTTGGTTTGTTTCTGAGTCTGGGATGCTGTAGGAACCTTTGGAGAGGGCTCCTCTTCCTCACTGTCACTGTTGTGCAGTGGGAGAGATTTAGGAGTGAGTGGAGTAGACGAAGTAGGGGATAAAATAGAAAATGAAGCTGAACTTGAAATAGAAATCAGAGTTGATTCAGCTGTGCTTAGAGCTAGAGACAGAGTAGAAATAGAAATTGCTTTGGTTAAAGATGCAGTTGGAGTTAAAGGTGGAGCTGGAGTTGAAACAGAAATTGTTGCTCTAAATCAGCTTAATCAAGGAGCTGTCGTTTACACTGGGCACATTCTCTGTACCGGTTAGCAGAAGAACAATAGTAACATCCTGCACAAATTTTACACTGCAAAAGCACCCAGGCACAGTGACAACCTCTAGATGCACCAAAAGCTGCAGGAAAATGCCCAAAATTACAAGCTATTCCATTCACTTCTTTCTGACTTTCTAAATTCACCACAGCCCATTGCTCCTACTCCAGAGCCACTAGTCTCCCAACAGACATCTGATATAAACCTTCTAGATACATTTTCTTATTTTCTCTGTCTATTCACCGGTTTGCTGAATTCACAAACTCCTACAAGTCAAGCCTAAATCACTTAGGTAAAGGAATTCCTTTTATTCATCTGGCCAGATCGAGTTCTCACACCGAAGTTACCCTTATTTTAATTCCAACAATCTACAAACAGAGTTTCCATACCTAAAATCACAACTAAGCTCTTGTCAAGAGTTTCTATTACTTTGTGGCAAACTGGTTCTGTTCTTTGTCTGTCCTCAATCTACTTCAAAAACATTCACGCTTCAGCTCTCAGAGGCTAATCAACTCTTTCACTCAGCATATGCTGCACTTAAAACTTTTAACACAAGATGGATGTTGCCTCAAAAATACAGTTACAGTGAATAACCAAAACACACACACCACAGTCACAGCAGGGAGGGGGCTTTAAGGGTTTTCATACACCCCACTCGCTTCATTTTTCCCCGGCCGTTTCAGTCACCCGAAAACGGAACCGCGGGTCCAAACTCCTCAATGACTTTGTGCTGGTAGCACGTCTCAACAAACTCTCTCTCAATCGTTCTCACAGTCAGGACGCATTCACACAGTGTAACAACCACAGACCAGGATTTGCCCTTACAATTGCTCGCCCCAGATTCTAGCGAACTGAGCCTGTCACCCTGGTTTTTCTGAGTTTTTTAAAGCCTTTTGATTGTTCATAAAATGGAGTCAGACCTTTCAGCTACTGCACAATATTAGGAGCAGTTTCTACCTTTTTCTCACACATGTAACATAAACAAATCCTTTGTTTTTCACTCTCTGTCCTTTGTTTGCATATTTCTAACCTGAAAACAATTGCAAATGACAGCTGGTCTGGCCAATTGGCTGAGGGTTGAAAGCTCCAGAAGCCAATCTACAGCCAGACCCACAAATGTATAAAAAGTAAGAAATAAACAGGCTGGGGGCTCTGGGCTTGGCTCAGCTTTAAGCTCGCTCAGAGGAACTCTCTGCCCTGCGAAAATCTCTCGTCTCCGTGTGATTGCTTTGCATATCCCGACCACATGAGCCCTCTTTGGCACAGCAAATGGCAAAATCCCCTTCTGCCAGCAACAGCAACCCGACCCCTCCACGGCCCGGTACAACAGCTTAACAGCTTTCTCTGCTGGCAGCCAAGTACAACTGACCAGATACCAATCAAGCTTGCAAGCACACTACAGAGGCACAAGTTGTGCGTGGGACGTCTCCCACGACTTACCAACAGCCTTTCCTGACCATGCGTACGCCTTACAGGTCATTGTTCAAACTGTTCCAATTTTTTCTAAACACACCTTTTTGTTTGGAGTTTTAGTAGTCAGGAGTTCTTGTCTGCTGCTGGATGAACAGGTCGGGCAGTGGAGCCCACTCTTCCAGGAATATCCCGGGGGTGCCCTGAGGGGACCCTCTGCCCGAGCTGGTCCCACAGCCGAGCAGAACCTTCTCCTGCCTGGCTCGCCAAATTGAGTCATTGAAAACTGATATAGTCACGGACAAAGGCCCTCTAACTAGTTAAAGTTAGAAAGTGGTATTTTTATTCACCAGTGGGCAGCACGGGAGTCATCTCCAAAAGGGGTGGCTGCCCCGAACAAGGCTCTTTGCTCTCTATTTATTTTCCAAGATCTTACGTACAATACATATGCATGACCTCAGCACCTCCCATCCCCGCTGTGTATTAAAATGAGGCTATAAATCCTTCACATGTGCTCAATTCTTCTCTTGAATTGGGTCGGTGGTCTCAAACGATGAAGTCAGGAGAGTCTTCATCAGGTCTCTGTGACCCTCTGGCAGGATCCAACGTCCCCTGCTTTGTGATTGTTTGATACCAAGTCCAGGTGCTGGCCATTGTTCTTACTGGTTTCAGTCTGTTCTTATGACGGTTCCCTTACTCCACTTTTTCTATAAACAAGCTCATAATAGAACAGTGAGCTCTAGCTTGGACATCTAATAATCATTAACCTACCATTTACTAATCTAACTTACATCTTGCTCAATATAAATTGCTTCTAACCCTTAGCTAAAATCATAACTCTTTAAAATCATGTTTCAGAAGGACCCTCTGGGCTGGCAAGGATGGGGAGTCCTCTTCCCTCCTCCTCCTTGTCCTCTCTCAAGCACTCAGCCCAGCCCTGTTTCCTCTTTCACCACTGGCCTGGGTTTGGTTTCCCTTGCCCCACCTGCGGCCCTTTCTGAGCCGTGATAATTCTGCCCAGGCCAGCAGTGCCATGAAATGAGTCTCTTCCTTCCAGGAGCTCTGCTGGCCTGCTGCTCCTCACACTGTCATCCAGGGAATCCCACCATCAGGCAGACAGTTTTTACACCAAGGGTGGTGAGAGCAAGGAACAGGCTGCCCAGGGAGGGGCTGGATGCCTCATCCTTGCAAACATCCAGAGCCACGCTGGATGGGGCTTTGAGCAGCTGGCTCTGGTTGAAGATGTCCCTGTCCATGAACTGCCTCAGATGATGTTTAGCCTCTTGCAGGAAACTTTATCCTCCTGGATTCACTGAGATTCCTCCCAGAATTCTGCTGTAGTCTTTTGACCTCTCATTTTGGGACCTGAGTTGATAATCACAGGCCCACAATTTTCCAGGAAAGGTTTCCAATGTTTTTTCTCCTTTGGAGCTATATTTTTGGTCTGAAATCCACCCGAGACTCCTCCCAGGTATGTCCCAGAGTCTTCATTGCCTATATCAGGAAGCTGCGATCCCAGGAAGCAGCCCCAGATTCCTCCAGGGAAGCTTCCCAAGATGTTTTTGCTCATTTGGAAGTATTTCTCTATGCCAGCATGCCCTGGAGACTCCTCCTGGCATCTGCCAGAGTCTTTTCCTCACAGGTTTAGGCTCTTGATAACCCAGGCAGCAGCCCCAGACTGCTCCAAGGCAGGTACCTGTGGTGACTTGTCTTTTTGTGGATCTACGTGAGATTGTTCCAAGGAACCTCCCAGAGACCTCAGCTCCAGTTTCAAGCTGATAAAAATGTAAAGCAGCCCCAGATTGCTCCAGGGAAGCTGACATTGATCCATTTTCACTTTTGCAGTGAACCTTCAACTTCCAGGATCTTCCTGAGATGCCTTCCAAGCATCTCCTGGGATCTTTTCCAGCCTTCAAAAACAAGCTGAGATCCTGGGTAGCAGCTCCAGAGGGCTCCAGGGAAGCTGCCCGAGGGGATTTTGTGCCAGGAAAGAGGGAGCTGTGCTGGCCTGCAGGAGCACAAGGGGCAGCCCCGCTGTGGCGACTCAGCAGCAGCTGAATGTGGCTCCTCCTGTGCCGGGTGCGTCTGTGTGCTCTGCTTGGCACCTTGAGGAGCAGCTGGATGTGCCCGTGGCTGCAGGCTCTGTGTCTGGGCTGCTGCTGGCCACAGAGGCCGCCTTGGCCTCGTGGTGTGGGGAGGAGAAGAGCAGTCGCTGCCATTATGATCTCAGTGGCCCCCAGTATAGACAGAGTCGCTCCCAGTTGCCCTCAATATGGTCCCAGTTGTTCCCAGTGTTGTCTCCTCCAGTATCAATCCAAACACTCCCAGTATATCCCAGTTGCCCCCAGCATGCTCCTTCCCAGTCACCCCAGTTGCCCCCAGCATAATCTCATTCCTTCCCAGTGCACCCAGTTGCCTCCAGCACACACCCATCATTCCCAGCTGCTCCCAGTAGCCCTCAGTGTGGTCCCAGTCTCTCCCAGTATTTCCATGTCCGTGCTCCAAGTGCTGCTCCCAGCCCTGATCCGTGGGGATGGGAATGTCCCGCTCCCTTCCCGGGGCAGGGTCACACCTGAGCCAGGTGTGCAGGGCAGGACCTTGCCCTGACCCCAAGCCCTGTCCCACCTGCAGGATCTGCTTCCCCCCGGCCTCTTCCTCCTGCGGCCCCAAGCCCAGCTTGGTGCTAAACAAAGGGGCTGGGGCGGGGTCATCCTCCGGCAGGGGCTGTGCACCCCCTCTGCCCCCTCCCCAAATTCCCTCCCGGGGACAGCAGGAGCTGGGGCAGGAGCCCTGTGGGGAGGGAAAAGGGGGAGACATTGGGATGGGGGGGGGTCACATACACTCTGGGGGGGACACACACAGCCCCTG
>JAIXNV010000851.1:0-16941 GCA_020917445.1 Riparia riparia
ATCTTGTCTAACCGTATACAACTTTGACCAATTTATAGTTTTAGGCATTCCAGCCCTGATTCCTTCCACCAACAATTCCTGATATTCCCTAATAGCTTCCCTCCCTGCAACCTCGTTCGGATCCCATCCCGGATCGTCAATTGGTACCAGTTCATTTACAGTTGTTCCTCCAGCTAAATGCAGTCTAATCATTTCTCGAGCGCGCTCTTTCATTGCCCGCAACACCATCTCCTTTTCAGTGGAATCCATTAAGGTATCTAACAAAACCTGCATGTCATTCCAATCTGGATTCTGGGTTTTAATAATCATTTTAACCACCCGTGCCACTCTCTCAGGATTCTCACGGTAACTGCCTGCTGACTGTTTCCAAATCACCAAATCTCCTGGGGAGAAGGGTACTTTTACAAGCACTCTCTCTCCTTGGGGCCCCATAGCTTCCCTTAAAGGGGCGATAAGCTGGGGTTCCCCGTAATTTTTACGTCCCTGTCTCGTTCGCGCCGCGAGAGGAGTATTTCGCCGAACAGGGGAAGAGGTTGGGGAACGTATAGTAACCTTTTTAATATTTCTTGGCTTTACTGTTACGCTCGCTACCTCCTCCTCCTCCTCCGAGCTACTCTCCGGTAACGGTGGATACAAAGAGGAATGAGGTGAGACAGAGGGAAGGGGTGAAAGAACGGGGGGGGTGTGACACCAAGGGGGGATGTAGCAGGAGTTGTACAAGGTGACACCATTAAAGATAAATCCTCTTCTGGTTGAGAGGTTAATGCTAAGCATTGGACACATTTAGATTTTTCTTTACAGCCTCCGCACCCAGATTCTTTCATTTCTAATACCATTTTTCCACATTCCATCTGCCACTCCTTTTTACGACGCAGTAAATAAAACAAGTCCAAATACTGTACCTCGTCTCATTTTTCATTATCTTTCAAGTACTGCATTAATGAATTCAGAGTATCATAATCTATAGTACCATTTTCTGGCCAAGACGGCCCTTCTCGTTTATATTCTGGCCACCAATGATTACAATAATCAATCATCTTACTCCTACTCATCTCTTGGAAAAACCCTTCACTTTTCCATCTCTTCAATAAACATCCTAACGGGGTATTTCCCGGTATATTCTTATCGGACTGAACCTTAAACGGCATTTCGAACCAGTTTCACTTTCCACCGTACAGCAACTTCACAAGCAAGCACAGCAAAAAGCAGCAGCAGCAACAGCAATCAACCAGCAATATACAAACAATAACAGCCACGAACAATATTATTAGCCTTACAGGATAAATACCAGATAAATGTCAAATAAACAATATTAACAGCCTAATAGGATAAATACCAGATAAATACCAGATAAATACCAGACCAAACCAACTTGCCGCTTCTCGACGCCGCGAGGGGCAAGTGCCGGACCTGCGCAGCTTTCGCCGCGTCTAACAGCCGGCGCCTAGGCTTTCCCAGACCAACCAGACGTCTTAGCCCAACTCTGCGAGGATCGCCGCCTCGTCTTATGAGCAGGCACCCAGAACCAGAACCAGAAAGTAAAGCACCTTCGGGCTTACCTCTTGTGGTCGTCCGCCAGGCGCGGGGGTCGGGCACGAGCCGATGACTCCCCGAGAATCACTCGGTGCCGGCGTGGAGTAGATCAGAACGTGAACCGCCCCGGCCACCTCCGGAGTCCCATCTGGGTCGCCAGAAAACTGTTGCCCGATCCGAAGAAAACACAAACAACCGAAGTCGTTTATGCGGTGCTTTATTGAGGGCCCGGGAGTCCGTGGACTCGTGTCCAAAGACAAGACCCCATCTTTACTGAAAAATCACAGGGTTTTTATATGTTTCCTTACATGATTTCTTCATCATTACAGATTCCTACTTCGCTTCTACTACCTGGTACAATTATCTCTCTGACATTTAGGTTTCTGCCAAAGGTACATTCCTTAGATAAATGGATACACTCCTTAGCTACACTGCTTACATTACAAAATTTGCTACAAAGTTCATCTGTAGGTTACATGCGGCCTACTAAGCCTTAGCATGACTACTACTACTAATGTCAACTACTGTTAACTACTGTCAATTCTTAACATTTGCTACTAACTTAATACAGTTTATTGCATAAGATATATACAATGGCAACAGTTCCACCAACCGAGCAGGCCCTGCCCAGTCTGAGCCCCTGAGAACAAGAGATGGAGATAAGGTTCCAGTGGTACACATGAGAGGAATGCTGGAAAAAACTGTTTGGATTAATCCTGCCTCCAGCAAAGACAATCCCGCTCGTGGGGTTGTCTTTGCTCAGGGACCTGGTTGCACATGGTGGGTAATGCAAAAGGATGGAGAGACCCGCTGCATACCTCAAGGGGACCTTGTCTTCCAGTGAACACTGCGACTGTATCTGTATTTATACTCACATGTATATATATATATATTATTTAAAAGATTAAATTCAATATAATATGTTGGCATGGGAAAAAATTCGGGGTGGATAATGTTGAGGGTTAAGTTTTCTTGTAGAATTTTTCCCCACCATGAGTTGCTAGGAGACTTAAGTACTGATAGTTAAAGGATGTTTAACTTAACAAAAGAAGGTGATCACTTTGTTTTTGGGGAAGGGAGGAGGCTCCCAGAGAGCTGTGGGGTGGACGGACACTACTCTGGCAGTCCTTCCGGAGAGCACGGTTTTCAGGCAACTGCTTGCTGCCTGGAGTCCACGCTCAACGGAGGAGTCTGATCCTGGGAATTCTATCATCTCTGTTGAAGCGTCCAGGAGTATTGGAGTTTTTCTTCGCTGTCCTGCTGGATTTTAGGTCAGCCCGGCTCCAGCCGCTGAAGGCTCCCCGGCACTGCCCATCCTTGCCTGCCAAGGCACGCCCCTCCCTGCCTGCCGAGGACAGTCCACCGCTTCCAGCTTCCAGCCATCAAACGCCGGAGCTTCCACCGTTTTGCCCTCAGGGGTTCTTGGTTCTGTTTTCTTTTTACTATTGTTACAATTGCTGTTGTTTTTTTTGTTGTTGTTGTTGTTTGTCCTGTTATATTTACTAGTAAAAGACTGTTATTCCTTTTCCCCATAGCTCTGACTGGAAAGTTTTCTTTAATCTTCCAAATTATAATAACACGGAGGGAAGGATTTTGAATTCCTCATTTGCCTCTGCCTCTCTCCTTAGGAAAAAAATCTGTCTCTCTTTCAAACCGAGACATCTTATGATTGGTGGAGTTGGCTCTAAAAGAGCCATTGAGGAAATTCAACACATACAAGGCTTTATTCAAGCGCATGTATGGTGTTGCGTCTGCTTCTCCTCTTTTTTGTCTGTCCAAAAGGGATTTCAATGTGTGATGTGTCCTTTCAATGATTGCTTGACCTGTTGGAGGGTGTGGGATACCAAAGGTATGATGGACACCCCACCTCTTCAGGAATTTGTCAAGCACTTTCCCTATGTATGTTGGTCCATTATCTGTTTTGATTTCTTGTGGCACACCTAAAGATGCAAATGCCTGCAAGAAATGTTGACAAGCATGTTGTACTGTCTCACCTGTGTGCAAAGATGCGAAGACTGCACCTGAAAATGTGTCAACTGAAATATGAACATTTTTGAGTTTCCCAAAAGAAGGATATTTTGTGACATCAGTTTGCCATAACTGCAAACTGTGCAATCCTCTTGGATTGACTGCTCCCATAGATGCAGGAGGCTGCACAAGCTGACAATCTGGGCAAGCACTAATGATTTCCTTTGCCTGACTTTTAGAAATGTGAAAACCTTCCATTAGTGCTTGAGCATTCTGATGAAAGAATGCATGACTCAATTTTGCCTGTTCAAAAATGTTTGGTAAAGTCCTTGAAATTGGCATGGTCAATTTGTCTGCGTGTGCATTGCCTTCTGCTAAAAAACCTGGAAGGGATGAGTGTGCTCTGATGTGAGAGACAAAGTATTTATGTTTTCTGTTTTGCAACAATGTCCTCATGCACAACAAATATGAATACAAATTTTCATTGTCAACTTCTCTCAAAAGTGAATCCTCAAGCCTCTTGACCACATTATCTACATAAGCTGAGTCTGTGATCAAGTTAAAAGGTTGCTGGAACAGCTCGAAAGTTCTGACCACTGCTGCTAATTCCACTATTTGTGGTGACCCTTGTACTATTCTTATATCTGATTTCCACTCCCCCGTGATGTCATCCTGCCATGTACTTACTGATTTGTGAGTCTTTCCTGAGCCATCAGTAAAAACTGTTATTGCATCCAACGGCACCTCACTTATTTTTGGTTTTTCTTTGAAACTTATTTTTGCTTTCAACAGCCTGTGACTTGGGAAATGAATAGTACAAACACCTGAGTAATCTAACAATGCAATCTGCAAATCTTCTGATTTTTGCGATGCTTAATGAAAATAATCTTTTTTCAAAGGCAGGTAAATCGTTGTAAAATCTTTGCCTGCCATTGTTTGCAGCCTGGTTCTAGCTTTGATGATGATCTGAGCTATCATTTCCAGACTTGAGAGGATCGTCCTCGGAGATCTGTAAGATAAAAAAATCCACTCTAAAATCAACAATGGGTCTTTCTGTGATGAATCCCACTGAAAAATCAACCCATACAACTGTATTTTTTCCCCCAACACTGCAAGAAAGAATGGAAATGATGTTACAAAACGATGTGCCTGTCTCTGCTGGAGGGCTCCAGCAATTTTTTCAAGGGCCTCCCAAGCCTCAGGAGTGAGACTCCTGGGAGATTTGATGTTACTGTCCCCTTTCAAGAGATTGAACAACCGCGCAAGTTCATCATTTGTGATCCTAAGATGGATCTCATCCAGTTGATTTTCCCCAAAAGTTGTTGCAAATCCTGTAAGTTGTTAACTTCTGCTTTAATTTCAATTTTCTGTGGTTTCACTTTCTGTTCAGTGATTTTCCATCCTAAGTATTTCCAAGGTGCAATTTCCTGAATTTTTGAAGTGGAAATTTCCAAACCTGCATGTTGCACCTCTGTGATCACACAGTCACGAGCCCTCTGCAATTCCTGTTGTGTCGGTGCTGCAATGAGCAGATCATCCATGTAATGAATGATTTTTGCTCCTGGATGTTTCTCTCAAGCTGGAGACAGTGCCCGTACAACAAACCATTGGCAGATGGTTGGCGAGTTCTTGAGACCTTGAGGAAGAACAACCCAATGGTATCTCTGCAGAGGCTCCTCCCTGTTGACACTTGGGATGGAAAAGGCAAATCGAGGAGCATCATCTGGATGAAGTGGAATGTTGAAAAAACAGTCTTTGAGATCAATGATCACAAGTGGCCAATCTCTCAGAATCATTGAGAGAGATGGAAGCCCCAACTGAAGTGGTCCCATTTCCTCAATGACCTCATTGATTTTTCTGAGATCATGAAGCAATCTCCGTGATCCAGAGGTTTTCTTGCGAATGACAAACACTGGGGAATTCCAGGGACTGTTTGTTGGTACAATGTGTCCCTTTTCCAATTGTTCCTTGACCAAATTCTTGAGAGCACTCAATTTTTTTCTTTCGAGGGGCCACTGATCCACCCAGACGGGATTGTCTGTTCTCCAGGTCAGTTCCAAAGTGGTGAGTGCCACAGTGGCCCCCACTAAAAATCCACTTCCAATCTCACGCCCCATTGCACTAAAATGTCCCTTCCCCACACTGTGATGGGTCTTTGCACAACAAATGGACGAATGATTGCAGTCTTACCTCCTGGCTCCGAGACAACAACCGCATCTTCACTCTGCAGACATAAGGTGTACCCCCTATGCTTGAAAGAGGACTCAAGGGAGCAATTAAGTTCCAATTTTTGGGCCTAAAAGGATATGAAATTACCGTGACGTCTGCCCCTGTGTCAAGCATCCCTTTGACTGCGATTGTCTTGTCACCCTGGGTCAATTCACAGACGAGAATTGGTCTGTCTCGGCCTATGTGTTTCACTCATGAGGCATGAACCTCCATGTGCTCACCTGAAGGAGGATCTTGTTCCCGGAGCACTGGCAAGACTTGTTCTGCTGCATGGGGTGGCAATGCAATTGCCCTGGCAATCGAGGTGTTTGGAGGAATGATCAATGGTGGCTGATGAGGCTTCGCTAAAACTGTCAACTCATCATTGCGATCTGCTGAAATGACAGAAAGGTAAATAACAAGTCCCAAAATACTGCTTCTGTCCTTACCTATGATTAGAAAGTCCTGTCTCTTCCACGAGAATCCAGTGACACCAGTGGGTATCACTGCATAATTGTCATCCAAAAAACTTATCACTTTGGAAGTTGCCAAGTCACATTGCGCCCCTGGTGGGAGTAACTTTGGATCACTGGGGATCCTGCTGATTGTCCTGCTGAGGGTGCTGGACTGTCATTCCCCAATGATTGTCCCCCTTGCAGAACCTGTTCCTGAGTCATTGCCATTATTTGTGTTGTCGTGTGTTGACAACTCACGCTCCTTTTGAAGTTTCCCGACTGAGTTCTTCCATTCGCATTGTTTTTTGCAGGGTGATGGGTTGCCTGATGTTTCCCTCTCCTGCATGTTGGACAAGGATCTGATGAGTCTGCATTGTTTGTGACTTGTGGGCAGTCCTTCTTGAAGTGCCCTTGTTTGCCACACTTGTAACATTGTCTTTGTTGAAAATTTGCAAATCCTTCTTTGACAGCCTTTTCCACCTGATGCCCCAAAACTGCTGCAACTGCTGTGTTGTCCCCACCTTGCTGCATGCCTCTAGAATTTCTGCCATAGAAGGTTTGCCTGGCATTGCACTGATGACACGTTTGCATTCTGGATTGGCATTTGCAAATGCAAGACACCGAATCAAATGTGACTTCACCCCCTCATCAGTGACTTGTCTGTCCACTGCTTGTGTGAGACGGTAGATGAATGAGGTGAAAGATTCTGAAGGACCTCTCTTTATATCTGTGAAACTACTTTCTGTAAATCCTGCTGGTGGAATTTGCACCATTGCCTTTCTGGCTGCATTCTTGATGTCTGTCAACACTTCCCAAGGAAAAAGTCTGGCTTGACGTGCTGGACTGTCTAGTGGTGGATCACTGGCCAATTCTGCAACTGTGAAGCCTGCATTCGCTCCCCCCGGTATTTGACTCTGAGCTCATTAAGAGGTTTTCTCCATTTTGCTTCCGAGATAATAAATTGTGAGTCGGTGAGGATCATTGAAGCAAGGGATCTGAGGTCATATGGTGTTAAATCATATATATTAAATGTCTCTTTTAAAAGTTGTTTGAAGTTTGGAGACCCCAATCCACTATCACGAACGGCTTTCATCAGATCCCTGACGACTTCACGATCCAATCGCTCCCATCTTGGGTTTGCATCCTATGCATCATAAGTCACTGACATTGCCATACTTCTTGAACCCATCGGAGGCGTCTCCCCTTTCAATGCATATTTCCTTATGTCCGTCCAGTCTGTTGCAAGAAATTCCAGTGCACCAGAAGCCTGTGTCTTGTCCAACTCTGGAATTGACTGCTGTGTTTGCAGCTTTGCTGCTGCTTCATCCTTTCCAGCATCTGTTTTTGAGGCTGCACCTCATCCTGTTTTGTTTCCTTTTCCTTTTCCTGAAGAACAGGAACCAGGGATTGCTGGGCATCATCAAATTTCTCTGCAGCACCTTTCCTTGGAAGAAAAATTTGAGAGAAAAAAGTCATGGGGTCATGTTGAAATTCTGAAGCTGCTTCACTGAATTGCCGGAAAAACTGCCTCATAAAGTCCTTAGATAACAAAAAAGATGAAGCTTGCCGTGAAAACTCAAGTGCTTTTGCTTTCTGGACAGGAATGCCCTCTGAAGCAGTGATCCATATGATGTCATCAGTGATTGACATGTCCTGATCTTCTTCTGCAGCTTCATTGTCCCTCACCATTGGCAAAGGTTCTCTCGGCTTTTGTTTGAACTGCTGTTCTGAAGAAGTTGATTTTTTATATGAAACTGGAAAAAAGCAGTGTAACGTAGCTGTCTCGCTGCTGAAAGGTGCCTCGCTCAGTGTGATTGATGCCCTCCGTGTTTGTGGCTTCGCTGTCCCACCCCTGGGTGACGATGACACGTCAACAGCTGGCTTCTATGGGTTCACAGTTTTCAAAAGGCTTTCAAGTTCTGGATACATCTGTAAAATCTGAGATAATTTTGGACGCGTGCCCATCCACAGAAATGCAGCGGCTGTGTTTGAATCACCGCGGGCAGGCGACTCAGAAACCAGCAAGCCGCTAGTGGGCGGAGTCGAGCTCCGTGACATTTGCCACGTGGGGGTGGCACCCTGGAGACACTCTCCGCCTCGGCCATGCCCCGTCCCTGCCTGTTCCGCCTCCGCCTGTCCTGCCCCTTCCTGTCCCGGCCCGGCAGTGCCTGATGGAGTGTCCCCTCCCCACTCATGCCCAGGGTTCTCCCCTTCTCCCTCGTCATCAGAATTTGCCCCACCCAGAGCAGGATCACGTTTCGAGCCTCATCCAGCCTCTGCCACGCCTGCACCTGGACCCACCACAGGGACTTCTGGGATTTGTAGTGCTCTGTTCGGTGTTTCCGGGTTCAGCTCCCCCCCGTGCTCCGTGACACAGATGTACTTTGAACTGTGTTATTTCTCATAGCTTGCGTCATCGGCATGCGCTGAATCACCGACCTGGTTCCCTGCTCCTCCCACACCCCAGTCCAGCCGCCTGTGACTCCACGTGGCTCTCCACCGCGATCCGCCCCTGCCCTGCCTGATGCACTCCCCGACTGCGCTCCACCACGTTCCACACCCCGGCGAGATAGGTTAGGATCAGGATCGCCCCCGCACGCATGCGCTGCAGTTCCACCCTCTGCTACCGATTCAGTCGGGACCTGTTGATCTGACGGCACTTCCCCCATGCCCCCCTCCCTGCTCGCAACCGGTTCCTGCACGGGAAGGGAAAGGAGTAGTGGGCTGTGGTTGCATGGTGATTGTGGAGGGGTAAAGGGACTTCAAGGTGGACTTTGTGTCAGACCTGTTTCCCTCCCCTCTTGGGACAAATGTAATGTATCCTTCAGAACCGCCTCAAAATAAAGTATGTCCAGTTCCTCCTGATCACTAGGATGGATTAGAAGTTTCCTCTTTCCTGGGACTAATTTCAGGGTTTTTGACGAACTTTGTGATGAACCCTGAGAGAGCTGAGAGCTCCCCCTTCCCCCATATCCCGGAGGAGATATTAAACCTGGGGAAACCAGCTTTCTTTCTCCTCCCTCTGACTGGCCAACAGATAAAGCACTACTGTCCTCCCCCCTGCTGCTTGGCAGCTGTCCAATCCTGGAACTTTCACTGGTATTTTCCGATATAGCTTCTAACATAATTCTACCTACGGATAACAGCTTAACAGCTATCTTGTCCTTTGTGGCTCTATCATACAATTCCCTATTTGCTTCCTGCCAAAACACTGGCTCAAATAGGACACGGGTCTCACAGTGAGGGTGATTACAATGGACCCAGAGCATCAACGCCTGAAGCTCTTTCTCCTTGAGAGTCACACCGTGTGTTGACATCACCCCCTTTAGGGCTTCTAAAATAGAGATTTGTTCCTGGGAAGTGGTTCCCCCCAAGATCTAGATCCAACTGTTCTTACCAAAGCACAAAGGCTTGGGTGCAGCTGTTGTCGAATTTGCTTCAGAGGTGTCCTGATCACTGTCCAGCAGGTTTCAGGGTGACGGATTCCAGGGCCCTTGGAGATCTGTCGGTCTGGGACGAATCTGAGATGAGCTGCTCTGGCTAGAAAGGTTTTTCTTCTCTGCAGCTGACTGTTTGGCTTTTTATCTTCTGAGGGTTTGCGATATTCACTGCAGAGGGTTCACTGTGACTCTTTCGGTGCTCCTTTACAGGAGCCCACACCCAGGGATGCCAGTTCTTGGGTTTTTTCTCCGAGATTCAGGTGGTTTTGGAGTCTTTTTGCCCTCTGCAAAGCTCTGAGCCAAACACAAGAAAGAGACGGAGTCTTCAGGTTCTGATTTTTCAAGGTTGCATGCTTTATTTATTGTTACTTATCTTACAAATATCTCAGTGCCCAACAAAGGTCTGTGCAGCTGCTTGGGCATCTGGTGACTCCTCCCAAACTGGGCTGTCGTTATCTCTTATACTAATTGCTACGTCTTCTTTATTTATCATTATTTGCCAATACCTATCACTAATACTAAAAAGGTCATCCCTACTTTGACCAAATCTCTTTAAACTACTTTGTGCCACCATCACTGCAGAAAATGGAGTGAGGGAAGAAGAAAGAGGAAGCAGGAGACAACGCCCCAAATCCTCCATCTTGCCCCCATTCACCTCAATACTAAAAACCCAAACCTACTGTTTTCTCACCCTGTGATAAGCTAAACTACTACCTTTCACACTCTTGAGGCTTGCAATCCTTCCCGCAATGCAGGAAGCCTTTCCCATGGACTGAGATCAAAGCCAATTTCCTTCTGGGTTCTGGGTTCCAGAACCCCCTGTCCAGGTCTCTGACCCTCCAGGGCAGTCAAAGGAATGCCCTGGACTCCAACAGCTCTGCACAGGACACCCCAACAATCCCAGCCTGGGCCTGGCAGCGGTGTCCAAACGCTGCTGCAGCTCCCAGAGCCCTGGAGCTGTGACCCTTCCCTGGGAGCCTGTTCAGTGCCCCAGCAACCTCTGGGGGAAAAACCTTTTCCTCAGGTCCAACCTAAACCTGCCCCGACTCAGCTCCAGCCCTTCCCTCCAGTGCTGTCCCTGGGCACCAGAGTGAAGAGGTTCCCACTGCCCCCAGCCAGGGACCCGCTCCCAAGGCTGCTGCCAGGGCAACCAGGGCTGGGACCAGCTGGGATGCTCGGTTTCCATGGGCTGGGGTTTAGGAATGGGATTCCCCAATTCTGTACTCCTGCAAAAGCCATGCCACTGCTCGCTGCCCTCCAGCCTCCCATGGAAAGTACAAAAGGCAAAGATTCAAGGGTGGGATAAAGGCAATTTACTGGTAATAGCAGCAAGATAAGGAACAACTAGGCACAGAAGGGATAAGAGAAACGATATACAGGGACAACTACAACAACACAGACTGGCACTTCCCAGCCACATATTTCCTCGTGCTGGGAAAGGACACCCTTGTCCTTGGGAAAAGAGAGAGTTTCCCTTTGCTGCCCCTGGCAATGACCTGAGATGGGATCAAATACAGTGATGGAACCATGGTCAGACACTCATGCTCTTCAGTCCCAAATCACATCATTGCCAGGGGCAGAGAAAGGGACAGGTCACTCCTCAACATGGGTCACTGTAAATGTTGGGCACAAGGTCGCTTCCCAAAGTGTGTCCTCAGATGGGAGATGAGGTTGGAGACTCACACAAAACATTGCCTGCACTCAGGGCACACACTGGGGTTTCCCTTACTGGTGCCTCCATTGGTGTTGGCTCAGGTGAGACCTCTGGGTGAAGCTCTTCCCACACTGGGGACACTCGTAGGGCCTCTCCCCAGTGTGGATGCGCCGGTGGGTGATGAGGTGGGAGTTGTGCTAGAAGCCCTTCCTGCAGTCAGGGCAGTGGAAGGGCCTCTCCTCTCTGTGAATCCGGTGGAGCTGGAGGAGATTGGAGCTGATCTGAAACGTCTTCCCAACCTTGGGACACACATAGGACCTCTCCCCAATGTGGATCATTTGGTGGATGATCAGTTTGGACCTCTGGTTGAAGCCCTTCCCACATTCCCCACACTTGTATGGCCTTTCCTCAGCATGGATATTCTGGTGGCAGACCAAATTGGAGCGCTGGCTGAAGCTCTTCCCACATTGCTCACACTGGTAGGGCTGTTCCCTGGTGTGGATCCTTTGGTGGCGGATCCGGCTGGAGCTCTGTCTGAAGCTCATCACACATTGCCCACACTCATAGGGCCTCTCCCCAGTGTGGATGCACCAGTGTCTGATGAGGTGGGAGTTTTGCTTGAAACCCTTCCTGCAGTCAGGGCAGCGGAAGGGCGTCTCCTCTGTGTGAATCCGCTGGTGCACGAGGAGAGTGGAGCTGGTCTGAAACCTCTTCCCACACTCGGGACACCCATAGGGTCTGTCCCCAGTGTGGATGATCTGGTGCTGGACAGGGGTGTTGCTCTGGCTGAAGCTCTGTCCACTTTCCTGGCACAGGGTGGTTCTTTCCTCCTCAGAGCACCCTGGGATGGGTTAGGAGTTCTTCCTCCTGTCGTATCTCCATAGTTTTTTCTCCCCTTTCGATTCCTGTACCATAGAGCTACTCAAAACGGCCTCTTCCACAAGGTTCTGCTGCAGGGATTTGTCCTCCCTGGTCTCCATCCTCAGCTCTTTGTCTGGGGGAGGAAGGACAAGGACAGGATGGGATTTGCATCCATGCCAGAGGGAAGGGGAAGGAGATTTCCCCCAACACATCCCCAGCAGGATGGCGTTGGCAGCGGGGTTGTCCTGCAGCCAGGGGCCATGCTTGGCTGGGAGATGGAGCAGGAGAGAGGGGGAAAGGGGCACTGACTTCCTCCTCACCTGCCTGGCTGTTCCGTGGCATCTTCCTCTTCCTCACAGCCTCCTCCTCCACCTGGCCAAGATTTGGGAATGGGAAATCCTGGTTTTGGGCAAAAACAAGGGATGAGTTTGTTGAGTTTGAAGGTCCCTCTGCTCAAGTCCATCTCTACAAGTCACCAGACATCTCGAGTCCCTAATAGCCTATCAAACACCAAGAGCAGCCCTGAAAATTCCTTTCTGGAGTTCCCTGTCTCTGGTCTCCCTGCCCTCCCCAGGCTGCTGAGAATCCCAGGAATCTGAAAAGCTCCCCCCTTTTCCATTTTCTATTTAGGAATGCTGGGAGTTTTGGGGTCCCAGGGTCCCTTCTCCCCTTATTCTCTGCTTTGGGGTGCAGGGGCTCCAAGGAGTCTCCCCTGCCCCTTTCCAACCTGTTGAGGGTCCTGCAAATTCCCCCTCTCTGGGCTCCTGGGGGACACAGGGCTCTGCTCCTCCAGGCTGCCTCTGCCAGCAGCCACCACTGTGACATTCCCAATGTCCCCCCAGGGGCCATTTTCCACCCAGCTTTGGAGTTCTTACTTCTCCAAACATCCCCAACCCAGAGACCACTCAGGATATCTGAGCCGAGCTCCCCCTGTCTTGGGCTGGTAAGACAGGGGTCTGCTATGGAAGTGAGGAGCTTCCCATGAAATGGAAAATCCAACCCCGTTCTCTTTGAATTATAATTTTGAAATTAATGTGCTTTCAAGCAAAGATATGGCAATAGGAATAACAGTTCTTCAGTAGGAAAATTAAACTAAAAGTGCAGTAATAAAAGAAAACACCACCAAAAAAAACCCCAAAAATAAGACTCAGATTGCAACCTGACACCCGGGTAGTCAGGGTGTTGCTTGCAGTACAATCAAATCGTGGCTGTAGTCCTCCAGGAGTGACAGATATGGTTTTGTTGAAGCAATGACCTTGTAGTAGGGTGTAGTTTTCCTCTGAAGGTCCAGTGGTGGTGTAGAAAGGTCTGGTCTACCTCTGGGAATCCAGTGGAAACCAGGCTGCTCCTGGTGCTTTAAATCTCAGATTATATCCAGGTGGGAATGCTCGGCTCCTCCCTCTGGGTGGAGCATCTCACAATGGGATGATGTAATTTTATCAGTCATGCAGTGAGAGGCAATGGCCCATTACCAGAAGATATCTCCCTGGAGGGAGGATGGGTCAAGGAAGAGATAAAGAACACGACCCAATTTAGTTTTAACCGCTGGCCCATTAAGAGAAGATCCCCCTCAGAGATATGAGGAACGAATGGGTCATGGAAGAGATAAACAACCTGTCAACCTGGTTTTAATATAAGGCAATAGAACACTTTTTTTTGCTTAAATCTTGCATTGCAAGACAGGGCTTGAGGCTCCTTGCCCAGGCTCTCTCCAGAACACGCCCAGGCCAATGCTCAGCAGAGAAAAGCCCCGTGAGCAGCCCCACGGTGGCCGTGGGCAGGCTGGGGGCAAACAGCATGGCTGGGGCTCTGCAAGGTCCCTGGGGGAGAAGGGAAGGAGCAGCAGAGCAGGGGCTGATCCATCCCCACTGTGCTGGACACCCCAGGGCAGCGTCCCAGAGCGTCCTCATGCACCTGCCAACAACATCCCCCCTCTGCAGCCCTGGCCTCTCCCCCAGCTCACACAGGTGCCGCATCCTTGCAGGCACAGACACGGCAGCACTGGCTCAGGAACCCCTGTTTGCACTGCCCACAGCAGGCGTCAGCACCCCCATGGTGTTGGTGTGGGGAGATGAACCTGCGGGAGCACAAATGCCATCAGCCCCTGGGGCCAGGAAGGGCTGGGGGACAGCAGGGAAACCACTCAGGTTTGTGGTGGCCTCTGAAGTCAGCCAGAACGTTTGTTCCCATGAGCTGTGAGTTTCCTGTGCCACTGCAGATGTTGCTTGGAGCCAGGGCTGCCTGGCAGCCACTTCCAAACTGCCCTGAGCATTTCCTTTACTTCCCCTTGGCTTTCTTTATTCTTCCTGGTCCTTATTTTTTTACTTACTGCCTTCTTCCCTGCCCTGCAAACAGCCCATCCCTGGTTGCCCTTTCCTCCCTGGCCCCACTCCCCATTTCAGTTCCTGCATTTTCCAGCACCACGGGAATGTCTCTTGGGGAGCAGGATCATCCTCCAAGTGCTTCAGGAATCGTCTGCAGCCTCCTGCAGTGCCTCGTGCTGCTCCCTTGCCAGAGGCACCACAGGCCAGGGGGGCACATCTGGGCTGCTGTGTCTGGCTGTGGGGCTCCCTGTTGTGGGCAAGGAGGAGGAGCTGCAGAGGCTCTGCAGGACTGACAGGATGGGCTTTGGGCCTGTGAGGAGAAGCTGAGGCACCTGGGCTGCTGGAGCATCTGGAGAGGAGGCCCAGGACTCACCCTGCAACTGCTGCAAGGATGGTTTCAGAGAATCACAGAATCAGCAAGGTTGGAAAAGACCTTGGATATCATCAAGTTCTACCTGTGCCCTGACACTGCCTTGTCTCCCCTGAGCCTCCTCTTCTCCAGGATAAACAACCAGCTTCCTTCTGACGCTCCTCACAGGATTTGTGTTCCAGACCCCTCACCAGCCTTGTTGTTCCTCTCTGGACACACTCCAGTCCCTCCATGTATTTCCTAAACTGGGGGGCCCAGAACTGGACACAGCACTCGAGGTGCTGCCCAACCAGTGTCGAGCACAGGGGAAGAATCACTGCCCTGGCCCAGGTGACAACACCATTCCCAATCCAGACCAGGTGCCATTGGCCTTCTTCGCCACCTAGGCACACTGCTGGCTCATGTCCAGCCTGCTGTCCATCTGTCCCCCCAGGTCCCTTTCTGCCTGGCCACTCTCCAGCCACTCTGTCCCCAGCCTGTGGGTTGTTAATCCTGGAGAAAAGGAGTCTCAAAGGAGACAAGGCAGTTTCAGGGCACAGGTCGGACTTGATGATGTCCAAGGCCTTTTCCAACCTTGCTGATTCTGTGATTCTCTGAAACCACCCTTGCAGCAGTTGTAGGATGAGCCCTGGGCCTCCTCTTCAGAAGGTCCAGCAGCCCAGGTCCCTCAACTCTTCCTCACAGCCCCAAAGCCCATCCTGTCAGTCCTGCAGAGCCCCCCCTGTTCAGGGGAGGCACTGGGCAACTGAATAGCAGCATCAATATGATTTTAGCAGAAGCTGTTTATGTAATATTTAAATATTTAAATATTTATATATTTATATTTATATTTATATTTATATTTATATTTATATTTATATTTATATTTATATTTATATTTATATTTAAAATATATTTAATATATGTTATATATATAATTATATATTTATTATATTCTTTAGTTATGTTAAACTCCAGTTATGGATTCTAGCACTACTGTGCGCAAGTACAGGTGTCTCTCAATTGGCTAAGCCACTTATTCACTCATCTTTCAGGACACCATCATCATGTTGTTTGTCCTCTAAGTTTTGCGTTGTTTGTAAACAGTTTCTCAGGCTTTTGGTTCTTATTTGCATTCCTGTTGTTATTTCAGCAGCCTTGAAGAATTCCTGACAGATCCTGGGCAAGGAGGCTCAAGCCCTGTCTTACAATGCAAGATGTAACCAAGTAAGTGTATTCTATTACCATCTGTGAACACCAGCTGGGGCAGGTTGTTTATCTCTTCCATGACCCATCCCTCATATATCTGAGGGGGATCTTCTCTTAATGGCCCAGCTGTGTAAAACCAAATGGGGCAGTGTTCTTGATCTCTTCCATGAGCCATCCTCCCTCCAGGGAGATATCTTCTGTTAATGGGCCATTGCCACTTTGGGAAGGGCCCTGGTGACCCAGGTTCCTGTGACCCACGCTGAGAAGTCACCTGTCCCTTTTGCTGCCCCTGGCAATGATGTGAGGTGGGACTGAAGAACATGAGGGTCTGGCCATGGTCCCATCATTGTATTTGAGCCCATCTCAGGTCATTTCTGGCCGGGCTCTGCCCCAGCCCACAGAGTGTGACCTCAGCCCTGACTGTGTCCCAGCCGCTGTGCCTGAGCCCTGCAAAGCCTAAAGGTCACTGTCATGCGTTAGCACAGTTTGGTTTTTAGTTAGGGAGGAATGTGAAGTATTACCCTGTCAGGACCCTGGAAATTGTTTTATAAAGGACAAGGACCTATCAGAAGCTGTTTGAGATACTGGCACCTGCTTTGGCCACTGAGAATGTTGAAGGTGACTTTGGGAAGTACCCATATCAATCCTGGGTTTGTTCAGGTCAGGCCCTTTTCCTCCTGCTCAGCTGAACAGGGAACATCGAGTGGGTCCTACTGCTCCCCACACCCCACCTCCCCCTTCGGGGGGAAGCTTGCCCGAGGCCCAGCCGGACTCCATTGGCTTCCAGGGGGAGGAGAGGTTGCAGCTTAACATCAACCACTTTGGAAAAACCTCCCTGGAGACCCCAGAGCAGGGAGGGATCTCCCCTGATAACAACTCTGGGCCCGGTTTGGCCGAGGCTGCCCCGATTGTCACCGAGGGGTGGGCAGAGCTCTCCTCC
>JAIXNV010000852.1:0-16926 GCA_020917445.1 Riparia riparia
CAAATTCTTCTAAATGTATGCACTACCCCAAAGGCAAATTTTGAGTCGGTGTATATGGTCCCTTCTCAATCCTTTAAAAACAGCAATGCACAGAATAATGCATGGAGTTCACAGGCTTGTGCTGACCAGGACGGGCTAAGGGGAACAAATTCTTTTTCTTCTAGTTTTTCTCCACAAATTATGGCATACCCAGATTTCCTTCTTCTGTCTACCACTTGGGATGATACATCTATAAATAATTTTTCTCCTGTTTTTAATTCTTGTTCTCTTAAATCTGGGCATATTTTGGTTTGTAACTCTATGACCTCCATGTATTAATCATGTATTAATTCTTCCCCTGGGTCCCCGTAAAGGAACTGAGCGGGACTTTGTATATTTGTCACTCTCAGCTCTAATTCATGGGAGGCTATCAAGATAGCCTCATATTTTAATATTCTGCTATCAGTTAACCATGTTTTGGCCTCTTTAGCAAGGTTTCCCCTAATATTATGGGGGTGTACACTTCCAGTGGTGCCCCAAAGGTTACTTTTCAGGCTTCTTCTACTAACACAGCAGTGACTACCAGAGCTTGCAGGCATGTTGGCCAACTCTTACTAACTGGATCCACTAATCTGGAATAATATCCTACTGGCTTTCGGCTTCCTGCCCAACCTTGAGTCAATACTTCATAAGCTGTTTGATCAACTGTATTAACAAATAATTGAAAAGACTTGTCTAAATTGGGAAAGCTCAGTACTGGAGCGTGCAGTAGGGCTTCTTTAACTTGCTCCAAATTTTCCTGATCCCTTTCAGTCCATTTCAAGCAATTGGTAGTTAATTTCCCATATAGAAATTTTACTTTTCTACTAAACCCTTTTATCTACTGCCGACAATAACCCCAAAGACACAAAAACTGCATTATTTCTCTTTTAGACTTTGGGGGTCCCATGGTCAATATTCCTGGAACCCTTTCAGGGTCTAGTTTTTCTTTTGCTTACTAATCTAATGACCTAAATACCGCACTTCTGACTCTGCAAACTGCAATTTTGACTTTGATATCTTCAGCCCGTTTTCTCCCAGAAAATTTAGAAGCTTCATAGTACCCTTTCTAGTTTCCTCTTCAGTTTCTCTTGCTACTACCAAATCATCTACATACTGTAGCAACTTAATTCCTCTGGGTAACTCAAAGGATTTCCAAAGATTTTCTAATGCCCTCCCAAAAAGATTGGGTGCCTCTGTAAAACCTTGCGGTAGCACCGTTCACCTTAATTGTTCTCTCCTACCTGTATCTGGGTCCTCCTACTCAAAGGCAATCCCTACTGCCCTCATCCAGAGGGCAAGTTCAAAAGGCATCCTTTAAATCCACGACACTGTACCAAATGTAATTAGGAGGTATCTGGTTTAGCTACTCCTCGAAAGAGGGTAATGGTTCTTTGATTTACCGCTCTGAGATCCTGGACTAGTCGGTAGCTACCATCAGGCTTCTTTACCGGCAGGATGGGGGCATTATGTGGTGACACACAGGACTCCAACACCCCCTGATGTACTGAATTCTCAACCACCGGTTTCAGTCCCTTCCGACCTTCCAGTGACATCGGATATTGTTTTACTCGAATGGGGATTTCTGGGTTCTGCATTTCAACGCTAATGGGCTGAATGTTTAATTTTCCTGCTTCACCAGTATACCACACAGTGTCACTAATCTCGAAATTATCTTCTTCAGTTAAAGAATAGCTTTTAAGTTTTCCTTCACAGCGTATTATTTTAATCCTCAAGGCTATTATTAAGTCCCTTCCTAATAAATTATTATCAGCCTCTGGTATTAATACCAAATCATTCAGTTCAATTTTTTATCTGATTCATTCTGCACATTTTTAATTACAGGAATCTGAAAAACTTCTCCTTTCACCCCAATTACTGGGACACGTTCACAACTTACTTCACATCCTTGTGGTAGTTTTCTTACTGTCGACCTAGTAGCTTCTGTGTCCACCAAAAATGTGATTTCTTCATTTTGAGGACCTATTTTCAGTTTTATCAAGGGCTCTTCTAGGTGTTCTGTCCTCATTAAATAGAGCTCCTGACCCCCCTCGTCTTCTTGAAACATTTTCTCCTCTTGCTGCCTCTTTCTACAGAATTTTTGTAGATGTCTCTTTTTGTGGCAATAAAAACAAGTGGGTCCTGTACTTCTGGAGGTAGGACAAGAAGTTTGTAAGTGTCCTTTCTGGTGATAGGAAAAACACGTGGGTCTCGTATACCCAGACGTGGGACCTGCATTTTTCTGTTGTTTGTTCTTTCCTGAGCGCTTCTCTGTATTCATGGTTGTCTGTGTTTCCTTGACTGCTGCCAATAAAATCTGTGTTTTTGTCTTTTGCCTCTCCTCATGTCTTCTCACATACACTTTGTGTGCTTCTCTTAACAATTCCTGAAATCCCCTATACTTCCAATTTTCTTCTTTTTCCAGCTTCTTCCTGATGTGCCCCCAGGCCTTAGCTACAAATTGTGTTTTCAAAAGGACCTGTCCTGCTGCAGTATCAGGGTCTACACCTGAATATAACTGCAAGGCTTTTCTTAGTCTTTCTGACCAGTCTGCCAGGGGTTCATCCTTTCCTTGGTGCTCACTTAGAGCTTTCCCTATATTCTGCCCCTTGGGCACTGCTTCCCAGATTCCTCAGGTAATCATCCACCGGAAATCACTCATATTCTGCCTGTCTCTTTCATTCTGATTATTCCAAGCTGGATCTTGCATAGGCCATTTCTGATCCCCCTGGTCTGGCCCCTGACATTCTCTATCCCAAATCCTCATTCCTGAATGTCTAATCATTTCTCTTTCTTCCATGGTAAACAAGATTCCTAAGACAGACTGCAGTTCCACCCAGGTGTATATATTCGTCCCCAAGAACTGATCTCATCTCTCTGCCACTCCAATTGGATCCTTCAGCAACCTGCCCATCTCCTTCTTAAACTCCCTAACATCCCCTGTGCTCAGGGGAACACTCACATCACCAATAGGTCTCTGCTCTGGATTTGCCATTGGAACTTTTCTAAGCGGGTATAGTCCATCTTCCATTTTTGCTTCCCCATCCCCATCATCACTTCTCCCCATCCCCTCCCCTCTAGTTCTATGTGCTACTGGCCAAACCTGAATAGGGGCTGCGTTTGCATTTACAGGAGGACTCTCGGGGGCTTGGGGTTGAACGGGCTGATTAGGTTGCCTATAAGGGGGTGGGAGGTGATCTAATGGATCCTATGGCTCCTGTCTGTCTTTTTTACCTGCTTGTCGTCTAATTTGTAAAGGATAGATTGCAAAACCCTTGCTTCCTTGCCTTCGAATGACAAATTGACCTTTTCCCATGGGAAGCCACTCACTTCGTGGTTCAGTCCTCTCACTTATTATTCTGTTGCACTATCTTGTCTTTTACCAACTGTTTGTCTCACGCCTAACTCCAGTCTTTCTCCCAATCTGTCTTCCCTGACTATATCCTTCTAGCCACTTTCCCTTGCAATCCCTCTTAGTCTCGTACTTAAGTTAACAACTATTTTCTTCTCAAAGAAAATTGAACTTGACTCAATTGCTCCCTCCTTATTCACCTCGCCCAGCGATCAGATCACTCCCTTCTTTTTGAGGACCTTCCCCTGGGTTCTCAGGCCAGGATCCTTCCTGCCAGTCCCTCGCAGGGAACCTCACAGAGAACTTGCTCATTCTCTCTTTGCACTTCCCTCCTTTCTCAGCTGGTCTCCTCACAGAGAGCTGAAAACATCGTATTGGGAGGTTCACACTTCAGGGGTCTGGGCTACGAGCCCCCATTTTAGATATTCTACACACACACAAACACACACAGCTGCCTGCCTGCCCAACCCCGTGCTCCTTACACAGTCCATTTTCCCACACGGTTCTTGTGCACAAGACATTTTACAGGCACCTTTACCTTTAGCTGGCACTCCCATGGCAGCCTTTGTGCGTGCCTCCTATGGCTGGCTTCTTTTGCTGATGCATTATCGTAATTGGAACTTCTTCTCCAAGGGAGCCTGGTCTAACCTCGGAACCACCTTAAAGGACCTGGTGGGGAGCTCCTTCCTGAGACTAGCCATCCTTCCCCAGGCTGGAGTTCCCGGGTTTCAGCACCAAATTGTTATAAATGAAGCTCTATATGTCTAATTTAATAAGCAACAAAGTTGAATTTATCAGCAATGCAATTTTATTTAAGTAGCATTTTATAATCAAGCATATACAAAAAAAAAATGGCAGTGATTAATTAAAGATAAGTAATGTTCGGACAAAGCATAAGCAAAGCCAACTGGGGTACGGAGGGGGTGTTTCTCACCCTACCTGACATGCAAAACAAAGTAATCCCACTTAAACTTATATACTCTATGCTAATATATATTCAATAATATTTCCAGTGAATCTCCTCCTATTTTCAATTTCTAAAATCTACGTCACTATACTACATAGCACATGCTCCACTCATTGTTAGGGGGTCTTCTTGGCTTTTTGGTGGTCTTCTTCAGATGAAGGCTCATCATTTTCCTCTCATCCTATGAATAACCTTACTGGTTGCGCGTGCACTCTAAGGTTTGTGTTATACATAACTACGCATTTTGTTCCAAAAGGTAATTATTTCATGGATCAAACCACCACCCAAACTCCCTACCTTGGCATAGTCCCAACTCTGTCCATCCCAAGGCCAGTTCTATCTTAAGACGTCCTGTATCCCATAACATCTGCAAAGAGCCCATCTCCCTACCTTGGAGTAGTCCCAGCTGTGGCCAATCCAGATTTGAAACCCTTGCTTATCTCAAACTGCATACCGTATCTTATTTTTTCATGTAGCATTTCCCAAGGGACCCATCTGCTTTGTTACACTAATCACACCTACTTTTTCCTTTACTGCTTTATAACAACAATTTTCTAAAATATATATTTATAAAATATTATAGTTACAATTAGCATGAATCATTTTGATTTATTATGTCTGGTATATAAAAAACCCAGAAGTCTTCATCACTTTATTTCTCACAGTAATAGAAAAAGCATTCTGCTTCACAGCATCAGCAAACCCTATAAAAATAACAAATTTCATCCCTTCCTCCTATATTCGTTGTATACAATCTCATGAAGTTGACCACTGACATTTCAGTCTGGGGTCAATCCTTTTCTGTAGGGTATTTAGTGTTACATCCCTGAGCAGCCAAAGCTGAATATTAGCATTGTCAGCCTTATTTCACATTATCAATTTTTAATTATGCATATAAATATATATTATTGTGTTATATATAATTATTAGTTATTAATTTTTTATTATTATTGTAATATTACTTCCACAAATGAACCTGAACTCAACATTAAAACTTTCTTCTGTCTCTCCACATGGGAGCATTCCAAAAACTATTGTTCCTTCTCTTGGCGCTGTTTCCAATGTGTTGTTAACAAAACTCACACTCGTCTTCCCAAACCCACAAGTTCTTTTCCTTTTTCCGTGTGCAATTTTTGAATCCATGTTAATACGTCCACTGCTTCAGCTTCTTTTAACCGACTGCCCCACTGCTCCCACGGTGCTCAGACCTCAGCCCACTCCAGAGCGAGAGAGATCTAGGGAAGGGCTTTCCATGCAGGAATTTTGTATGGCACTGATTGCTCACATTTACAATTAAAAAGTGACATTTTCCTGTGATGTATGCTGGTGTGGTTTTACCAGTGGGCAGGGTCAGCACTACAGACACCACCTGAAGGAATCAGTGTCATTTACTACAGCTCAAAGCAGCAAAGAAGAACAAAAGGAGCAGCTCAGCAATGCACCCAACCATCACTACCAAAGATTGCCTGCAGGGATTGAGGAAGATCCATCACCAGTTCCCCTCAGACTTTCCCATCAGCCACATGCACACATCAGCTGGGGGAAGCTGTCCCAGCCAAGGACTGGAGAGTCACTCCCGGACACTGGGAATTGCTGCAGGTGCCTCCAGCCACAGGTGAGGCTCCAACCTGGCTGGGAGAGAGTCCAGCTCTGATAGTGCTGAATAAACAAACTGACAGCACTTCTAGTGCAGGAACAGCTGGTTTCATGCTCCTCTTGGGTCCCTCCCAAAGCCTGGCCAGGGCCCAAGGAGGAACCAAGGGAGGTGACTTTGACCATCCAGCCCCAAACAAGGCCAGATGTCAGATTTTATGACCTTGTCCAGCTTCTAAACACAGAAAGGTCAATGCATCTTCCCCTAATGAGTGGATACATCTATTACAGTGCTAATGACCATGCCTATTTCACTAATGAGCAGATACAAAGATAACCTTTGGTTGCAAGGTTGATGCAGAGGTCACCTTTGGCTCAGGGCCTGCTGTTCAGGCCTCACTCAGGCCTCTTGTCCAGGCCTGGCATGAGCAGGGACATCTTTCACCACATCAGGTTGTTCAGAGCCCTGTCCCAGCTGGACTTGCATGTTTCCAGGGATGGGGCATTGACCACCTGCAGCCCTCCACATCCCCCCTGGCCTTGGAACCTGGCTGCAGAAATGGGTCCTTGGGGTGCTTTCCAAGGAAGCTTGAAGGGATGAGGGATCCAAAGCCAGCAGTGGGGTCAGTGCATTGTCCATGGCCACAGCCCCTTGCAATGGCCCAGGGCAGGTTGGGATGATGATCCACCCTCACTCCCGGCCCAGGGCAGGGCTGCAGGGCCCTTCCCCACAGCCTGTCTGCACACAAGCACTTCCAGGGCTCTCTGCATTTCCCTTCCCCTCACTCTTGGTTCACTCACACACCGCCCAACAACCCACCTGGAGCTTTGAGCTGCAAGGAATTTCAAAGCTTGTCTGTCCTTCAGGAGCTGGTCTAGATCTGCCTTCAGCCAACTCTGAATTTGTGTTTATTGGAGTACTTCCTGTGTGTCTAGAACATTCCTTGCATGGTTCTGCCTCGGGGAAGGGGAACCTCCTTGGTGGCACCTTGGCCTTGGCACACACTTGAGGAGATTGCCTGAAACTTAGGAGTTTTAGATTGCTAAAAAAGGAAGAAATACACTCTTTACCTGAGTGCATCCAGTTCTCTGAGCAAAGCAGGTCCCAGGTGAGTGAGGGGAGACAGGAGGGGGGTTGGGGAATGTGAAGCAAGGCTGACCACACTGCGTCAGACCTCAAGGCACAACTTCTCTGACCAGGGCAGACCTCCTTAGGAGACCCTGGATCAGTATCAGTCACTGAATGCTGTAAACACCTCTGCTTTAAAGAGAAAAATTTACCCATGAAAATAGGAATGTTGGTTTATTGGAAGTTCTTTGAAATATTTCACCCTAACTCTAGGAAAAAATGCTTCCTAATGAACTGCACCAGATCAGAGCGAAATCAAGGCACAGCCATAGTTAAACAGGACTTGCTTGATCGTAATGCGCCCCATCGTGCATTTGGTGTTGAGCCCTGGAACCTCAGAGCCTGAGAGGAGATTGCACTAACATTTCTAGGAGTCAAAAACAAAGGGAACACCCAAAGTGTCTCGAAACATTAATGGGTTCCACTGAGGTCCATCCCCAACACAGGCTCCTCATGGACTCTGTGGAGGAGAGAATTAGAGGTGAAGATTTGTCTCAGTTTGAAAGAGAGACAGATTTTTTCCTAAGGAGAGAGAGGCAGAGGCAAATGAGGAATTCAAAATCTTTCCCTCCGTGTTATTATAATTTGGAAGATTAAAGAAAAAACTTTCCAGTCAGAGCTATGGGGAAAAGGAATAACAGTCTTTTACTAGTGAATATAACAGGACAAACAACAACAACAAAAGAATAACAGCAATTGTAATAATAGTAAAAAGAAAACAGAACCAAGAACCCTGAGGGCAAAACGGTGGAAGCTCCGGCGTTTGATGGCTGGAAGCGGTGGACTGTCCTCAGCAGGCAGGGGGGGTGCCTTGGCAGGCAAGGTGGGCAGTGCTGGAGAGCCCGCAGCGGCTGGAGCCGGACTGACCTAAAATCCAGCAGGACAGCGAAGAAAAAACTCCAATATTCCTGGACGCTTCAACAGAGATGATATAATTCCCAGGACCAGACTCCTCCGTTGATTGTGGACTCCAGGCAGCAAGCACTCGCCTAAAAACCGTGCTCTCCGGAAGACTGAGAGAGTAGCGTCTCTCCACCCCACAGCTCTCTGGGAGCCTCCTCCCTTCCCCAAAAAACAAAGTGATCACCTTCTTTTGTTAAGATAAGCATACTTTAACTTAAGTCTCCTAGCAACTCATGGTGGGGAAAAAATTCTACAGGAAAAACTTAACCCTTAACATCTCATTAAAGTAGATAATTGGATACATGACTGCACAAACCTCTCAGAGAGTCAGTTTTTAAAGGGAAACACCAAGTACCTTAAAACAACTGAAGTACCTTGAAGCATTAATGAACCCCACCTTGTGTTGTTACTGAAAAAGCCTCTCAAGGGACTCATTAAACCAGATAATTGGAGGCCATGATTGCACAAACCTCACAGGGACTCCAAGGCAAAAGCAAAACCCAAAGTCCTTTGAAAAACCTGCAGTCCCGGGAGCATTCAGGAGCCCCCCAGGGCCATTGCTGACCAAGGCTCCCCAGGGACTCCTTCCAGCACATCCTTGAGGCCACTGGGATGTGAGGGGATGCTGAGGGCAGCACAAGGGGCTGACAGTGCCCAGCCTTGCTGGGGCTGTGCCAGGAGGCCCCAGGGCCTCAGGACAAGGTGTCTCCTCACAGCCCTTGATGGCACAGAGGCTGCTGTGCCCCAGGACACCAGGACTTGGCTCCTCCTGGGCACTGCCAGCCCTGCCAGGGCCCTTGGCCATGTCCAGCACAGCTTGTCCTGCCCTGTCCCACAGCTGCTGCACACTCCCATCTCGCTGCCCCCCCTGGCTCTGCCCTGACATGGCCAGCCCTGCCCTGACCTCTGCCCAGGGCATGTCTGACACCCCCCATCCAATGGGCTGGGGGTGTGAAAGTGTTCCTGAGGGCACAGGGAGGGGACAGCTGGGCTGGACTGACCCAAGGGAGCTCCCATTCCTTGTGATGCCATGGTCAGCAATAAACTGAGGGAAAAGAAGGGCGATGGGGGTGGCGGTGAGGGCTGTGGATGTCTTTTATTATTGAGACATTTCTCATACCAAGCACAAAGGACATGTACTCCATCCTTTCCTGCCAGGACCTGGCTGGACATTGTCTGCTGCTAGGAAGTAGAGAATTGATCTCAGTTGTTATTTCTGTGCTTACACATGTGGCCTTTGCTTTTTGAGGCCCTTGCTGAGGAGGATGTTCACAGCACGGACATGCAGCAGGACAGTGACCAAACTGCCCGAGCACTCCGGCCTTGCACCCACAGAAGGGCTGGGAAGGGGAATGTGGAGCTGGGAAGAGCAGATGTGGAAAGAGCCAGGGCCATTGTCCCTGTCTGTGCTGGCTCTGCTGGGAGCCTCTTTCCTTCCCATCTGCAAAAGATCATTCTTTTATTCAGATGTATAGGGAACAAAGCTTCTGAAAGTCATTGAGATACTGAATAATGGCAGATACTAATGTAGAAATGCTGTGAGTAGTGATATTCGTTTGTGGAAAACATAACAGTAGGAATGCATTTAAAAAATGCAAAAATGGAAAAAAAGGACACCAAGTCTGAGATGGAAATAAGCTATATTCAGAAGGTTCTGCAGAAAAAAAGAGGCAGGTTTTTGCTTCTGGAATCCAGCCTGCAGTTTCCTCATGGACTCCATGAGTTCCTTATTCCTCAGGCTGGAGATGAGGGGGTTCAGGGCTGGAGGCACCAGCGAGTACAGAACTGACAGGGCCAGATGCAGGGATGGGGAGGAGATGGAGGGGGGGTTCAGGTGGGCAAATAAACCACTGCTGACAAACAAGGACACAACAGCCAGGTGAGGGAGGCACGTGGAAAAGGCTTTGCGTCCCAGGAGGCCCCACTTTGCCCAAGGAGAGCCTTGCATCCATGAGATTCCCTGTTATCACAATGCTCTGCTGGGTTCCGTGGGGCTGTGCTGTGTCACAGTGCACACTGAGCTCCACGTGCCCTGGCACTCTCCAAGTGGCACCTGGCTTCCATGAGGCCCCGCTGTGTTTGCAGCGGACACTTGGTTCCCCAAGATGTCCTTGTGTCACAGAGCTCTCCTGGTGCCATGAGGCCCGGCTGTGTTGATGCCTTCAGGAACCCAGAAATAAAGGAACAGCCTTGGAGATAATATTATAGAGGAGGTAATAGAAAGGCTGATCTTTATTGGAGGCCTCCAAAGGGCAGATATGGAAAATGTCCACAAAACACCCAGCCCCCCAAAGGGTGAATACAGTTTCATAAATTTAGCAGATTAGCATATTTGACAAAAATCACCAATTAGGAGCACAGGTGGTGAGGCATGACAAAGTTCCTTGCAAGAGTCACTCTGTCCCTGACTGGACATTTCAGGCACAGCAAGGAAGGAAAGCAACAACACAACCAAACAAAATCCAGACAATCAAACCAGAAACGAACCGAGGACTGTCCCTGTGTGTGTGTGTGTGTGACAAGAGGACAGTGAGGGCAAGGATCAAAGGAACATGGCCTAAATGCGTCACAGAGCTCCAACTTAACAGGACTTGACTTATATCCTAACCTTAAGTTCCACCTTCAACTTCACAATTTAGCAAAGGAACAGCACTTGACAGTATTTATGTGAACTTAGAAACAATGACTTAACCATTCACAGAGGAATAGTATTTAACTTTGCTTGTAACTTCTATTAAACCTGGAGTTATGGTCAGGCACTTCACAAAGCACTGACCCAGAAAACTCTAAACCCTACAACTTCAATTTTCCAGAGTTTGAGAAGAGGAAGTCAGGAGAAGGGAGAGAGATCCACAAGTCAGGGCCTTGGATCCAGCGTCATCTGAGCTGCTGTGAGCTCTGGGGCCATGGGACGTGTCAGTGTCACAGCTGTGTCACAGCTTCACCTGCTCTGTTCCCTCTCACAGGTGGGATTTTCAGGGTGCCAGGGGCTTGGCAGCCACTTTGGGGCTGGACCAGAGGCTGCAGTGGCTGGGGCTGGGGCAGTGGCCATCCCAAAACCACCTCAGAAACCTGGGATGCACCAAAATCCCTTCAAGAACACGGAATACCCAAAAACTCACTCAAGAACAGGTTCCCCCTCACTTCATCATCCCAAACCTTTGGCTGTCTCATTGCAGACTTCACCACACACTCCCAATCCCCACCCAAACCCATCCCATCTCTCATGGACATCAAGACCCACCTCCCAAGCCCTATTTCTCCCATCCCACCCTTCCCAATCCCAATCCCAATCCCCATCCCAACCCATCCTGCCCCACCCAGTGCTCACCTCACCCCTCCTGATCTGTATCCCACTTTGCCCAACCCCTTTCCAACCCCATTCCACACGGAGGGGCTGAGGAATTGAGTAATTCTGGGGTAAGATTGAATAGTTTTCAGTGGCAATGAGTGTTTTTGAGGTGAGAGATCGAACCCTCTTGTCTCTTTGAGTGTTAAGAAATGGAGACAACCACACTAAATACCCCCAAATCCTCCCAAGTATCATCTGGAATCCCAGATTCTCTCAAAGCACAAGGAAAAAGTGAGGCTTCAGATGCCTTTGATGAATTTGTTGATTTTCAGCCCAATTTTTCTGGTTTGAAAGGGATGAAGATGAACCAAAAGAATATTAGGAACCATCAAACTAAAGGACCACCGGCCCACTGTCTTTGCAATGTGGGTCCCCCGATGGGGGATGGATTTGGAGCCGTGCAGGAAGCTTTCCCCACACTTGAGGCACTCACAGGGCTTCCCTTACCGGTGCCTCCGTTGGTGTTGGCTCAAGGTAGAGGTGTCTGAGAAGCTCTTCCCACATTGTGGACACTTGAAGAGCCTCTCCCCAGCATGGATGCACTGGTGGGTGATGATGTTGGAGTTGTGCTTGAAGCCCTTCCCACAGTCGGGGCATCAGAACGGCCTCTCATCCCTGTGAATCTGCTGGTGGCGTAGGAGATTTGAGCTGGTCTGAAACCTCTTCCCACACTCGGGACACTCGTAGGGCCTCTCCCCCGTGTGGATCATTTGGTGGATGATCAGTTTGGACCTCTGGTTGAAGCCCTTCCCACATTCCCCACATTTGTATGGCCTTTCCTCAGCATGGATGTTCTGATGGCAGATCAAGTGGGATCTGCGGTTGAAGCTCTTCCCACACTGCTCACACTGGTATGGCCGTTCTTTGGTGTGGATCATCTGGTGGCAGTTCAGGCTGGAGCTCCGTCTGAAGCTCATCCCACATTCCTCACACTCGTAGGGCCTCTCCCCAGTGTGGATGCGCCGGTGCCTGATGAGGTGGGAGTTGTGCTTGAAGCCCTTCCTGCAGTCGGGGCAGCGGAAAGGCCTCTCCTCTGTGTGAATCCGCTGATGTTGAAGCAGATGGGAGCTGCTCCGAAAGCTCTTCCAACAATCAGGACACTCGTAGGGCCTCTCCCCAGTGTGGGTCCTCTGGTGTCTGATCAGGAGGGAGATGTAGCTGAAGCTCTTCCCGCACTCCAAGCACTTGTGGGGCTTCTCCCCGTCATGAAACTGCTCATGGACCACCAGCTCCGAGCACTGACTGAAGCTCTGTCCACCTTCCTGGCACAGGGTGGGTCTTTCCTCCTCAGAGCTCCCTGGGATGGGTTCAGAGCCCCTCCTTATGCGGGATCTCTGGAGTTTTTCCTGCCCGTTGGATTCCTGCACTGTGGAGCCGCTCAAAATGGCCTCTTCCCTGAGGTTCTGCTGCGTGGATTTTTCCTCCATGGTCTCCATCCTCAGCTCCTTGTCTGGGGGAGGAAGGACAAGGACAGGATGGGATTTGCCTCCATGCCAGAGGGAAGGGGAATGAGATTCTCCCAATGCGTCCCCGGCAGGACGGCGTTGGCAGCGGGGTTGTCCTGCAGCCAGGGGCCATGCTGGGCTGGGAGATGGAGCAGGAGAGAGGGGAAAAGGGACTATGACTACCTCCTCACCTGACTGGCTGTCCCAGGGCATCTTCCTCTTCCTTGTGGCCTCCTCCTGGCTGTCCCAGGGCATCTTCCTCTTCCCTGTGGCCTCCTCCTCCATCCAGCCAAGGTTTGGGAATGGGCAGTCCTGGTTTTTGGAGAAACAAGGGATGAGCAGGTTGTCTTTCAATGTCCCTCTGCTCAGGTCCATCCCTCCAAGTCACTGGACATCTGGGGTACATAAAAACTTCCCAAACACCAAGACTGATCCCTGAAAATTCCTTTGCAGAGTTCCCCATCTCTGGCATCTCCCCTTTGGTGTTTGGGGGTTGCCTCCTGTCCCAGTTGCTGGGGGTCACACTTCTACTTGGGTTCCCCATCTCATTGGTCTCTGCCCTCCCCAGCCTTCTGGGACTCACAGTAATCCAAAATGATTCTCCCTTTTCCATCGACCCACTTAGGGGTGCTGGGGTTTTGGTGTCCCAGGGCCCCTTCTCCCCTGATTCTCTGCTTTAAGGTGCAGGGGGTCCAAAGAGTCCCCTCCTGCCCCTCTCCAGGTTTGAGGGTCCTGCCAATCATGGCGTTCCCCTTTCTCTGGGCTCCCTACATTGTGCTCCTGGAGGACACAGGGCTCTGCTCCTCCAGGATGCCTCTGCTGGCAGCCACCATTGTGACCCCCAAATGTCCCCCCAAGGGGCATTTCCACTCAGCTTTGGAGTTCTTACTTCTCCAAACATCCCCAACCAAAAAAACCCAACTCAGGGACCACTCAGGATATCTGAGCCGAGCTCCCTGTCTTGGGCTGGTAAGACAGGTGTCTGCTACACAAAGTGGAAGCCTCCCTTGAAATGGAAAATACAAACTCCCTCTCTTCGAATTATAATTTTGAAATTAACAGGCTCTCAAGCAAAGATATGGCAATAGGCATATCAGTTCTTCAGTAGGAAAATTAAACTAAAAATGCAGTAGTAAAAAAATCACCACCAACAAAGCCCAAAAAATAAGACTCAGAATCCAACCTCAGCCCCTGGTATGCTGGGTGTTGCTGGCAGTCCAATCAGATCGTGGCTGCAGTCCTCCTGGAGTGACAAATGTGGTTTTGTTGAAGCAATGATCTTGGAGAAGGTGTAGATTTCCTCTGAAGGTCCAGTGGTGATGTAGATGGGTCTGGTCTTCCTCTGGGAATCCAGTGGAAACTGGCTGCTCCTGATGCTTTAAATCTCAGATTATAGCCAGGTAGGAATGCTTGGCTCCTCCCTCTGGGTGGAGCATCTCACAATGGGATGATGAAATTTTATCAGTCATGCAGTGAGACTCAATGGCCCATTAACAGAAGATATCTCCCTGGAGGGAGGATGGGTCATGGGAGAGATAAAGAACACTGCCCCATTTGGTTTTAACAGCTGGCCCATTAAGAGAAGACCCCTCTCAGAGATAGGAGGAATGAATGGGTCATGGAAGAGATAAACAACCTGCCCTCCTGGTTTTAACAGATGGTAATGGAATACATTTTTTCGGTTACATCTTGCATTGCAAGACAGGGCTTGATGCTCCTTGCCCAGGCTCTCTCCAGAAAACGCCCAGGCCAATGCTCAGCAGAGAAAAGCCCCGTGAGCAGCCCCATGGTGGCCGTGGGCAGGCTGGGGGCAAACAGCATGGCTGGGGCTCTGCAAGGAGCCTGAGGGAGATGGGAAGGAGCAGCAGAGCAGGGGCTGATCCATCCCCACTGCACTGGACACCCCAGGGCAGCGTCCCAGAGCGTCCTCATGCACCTGCCAACAACATCCCCCCTCTGCAGCCCTGGCCTCTCCTCCAGCTCACACAGGTGCTGCATCCTTGCAGGCACAGACACGGCAGCACTGGCTCAGGAGCCCCTGTGTGCACTGCCCAGAGCAGGTGTGAGCACCCCCATGGTGTTAGTGTGGGGAGATGAACCTGAGGGAGCACAAATGCCATCATCAGCCCCTGGGGCCAGGAAGGGCTGGGGGACAGCAGGGAAAGCACTCCGGTTTGTGGTGGCCTCTGAAGTCAGCCAGAAAGTTTGTTCCCATGAGCTGTGAGTTTCCTGTGCCACTGCAGATGTTGTTGCTCAGAGCCAGGGCTGCCTGGCAGCCACTCCCAAACTGCCCTCAGCATTTCCTTTGCTTCACCTTGGCTTTCTTTACACTTCCTAGTGCAAATTTCTTTCTATTGCCCAGCCCTGTTCCCTTCACATCCCATCCCTGGTTGCCATTTCCTCTCTGGCCCCACTCCCCATTTCAGTTCCTGAGTTCCCAGCACCATGGGAACGTCCCTTGGGGAGCAGGATTCTCCTCCAAGTACTTCAGGAATTGTCTGCAGCCTCCTGCAGTGCCTCGTGCTGTTCCCTTGCCAGAGGAACCACAGGCCAGGGGGGCACATCTGGGCTGCTGTGTCTGGCTGTGGGGCTCCCTGTTCTGGGCAAGGAGGAGGAGCTGCAGAGGCTCTGCAGGACTGACAGGATGGGCTTTGGGGCCGTGAGGAGAAGCTGAGGCACCTGGGCTGCTGGACCTTGTGGAGAGGAGGCCCAGGGCTCATCCTGGAACTGCTGCAAGGGTGGTTTCAGAGAATCACAGAATCAGCAAGGTTGGAAAAGACCTTGGACATCATCAAGTCCAACCTGTGCCATAACACTGCCTTGTCTCCCTGGAGCCTCCTCTTCTCCAGGATAAACCATCCCAACTCCCTCAGCCACTCCTCACAGGACTTGTGTTCCAGACCCCTCACCAGCCCTGTTGTTCGTCTCTGGACACGCTCCAGCCCTTCCATGTCCTTCCTAAGATGGGGGGCCTAGAAGTGGACACAGCACTCGAGGTACTGCCCAACCATTGCCGGGCACAGGGGAAGAATCACTGCCCTGGTGCTGCTGGTCACACTGTTCCTGATCCAGACCAGGAGCCATTGGCCTTCTTGGCCACCTGGGCACACTGTTGGCTCATGTCCAGCCTGCTGTCCACCATTCCCCACAGGTCCCTTTCTGCCTGGTCACTGTCCAGCCACTCTGTCTCCAGCCTGTCAGTTGTTTATCCTGGAGAAAAGGAGTCTCAAGGGAGTCAAGGCAGTGTCAGGGCACAGGTTGGACTTGATGATGTCCAAGGTATTTTCCAGCCTTTCTGATTCTGTGACTCTCTGAAACCACCCTTGCAGCAGTTGCAGGATGAGCCCTGGGCCTCCTCTTCAGAAGGTTCAGCAGCCCAGGTCCCTCAGCTTCTCCTCACAGCCCCAAAGCCCATCCTGTCAGTCCTGCAGAGCCTCTGCAGTGCAGGGAAAGCACTGGGCAACTTAATAGCAGAATCAATATGATTTTACCGGAAGTAATTTATTTAATATTTATGTTTATATTTTTATAATTTTTATATATATATATATATAAATTTTTTTGTTGTTGTTGTTTATGTTAAACGCAAGTTATAGATTCTAGCATTACTGTCCACACACACTGATGTCTCTCAATTGGCTGAGCCACTTGTTCACAAGACAGGCACACATCCTTCAGGACACCTCATTGGTCAAGTATCCATCATTATGTTGTGTGTCCTCTAAGATTTGCGTTTCTTTTAAACAGTTTCTCATGCTCTTGGCTCTTATTTGTAGTCCTGTTGTTACCTCAGTAGCCTTGAGGAATTCCTGAGAGCTCCTGGGCAAGGAGCTTCAAGCCCTGTCTTGCAATGCAAGATTTAAGCAAAAAAATGTATTCTATTACCATCTGTGAACACCAGGAGGGCAGGTTGTTTATCTCTTCCATGCCCCATTCCTCCTATCTCTGAGGGGGATCTTCTCTTAATGGGCCAGTTGTTAAAGCCAAATGGGGCAGTGTTCTTGATCTCTTCCATGACCCATCCTCCCTCCAGGGAGATATCTTGTCTTAATGGGCCATTGCCACTTTGGCAAGGGCTCTGGTGACCCAGGTTCCTGTGACCCATGCTGAGAAGTCACCTGTCCCTTTCTCTGCCCCTGGCAATGATGTGAGGTGGGACTGAAGAAC